>JAFBJS010002952.1:20414-39737 GCA_016785265.1 Paraplagusia blochii
TACAGCGTGGCTTCTTTATAGTGGAAATTTTATGTATGACAACAGTAGACCACAGGGAATGAGGCGCTAAATGTGGAAGTGGAAATTTGAGGAATATATTGCTTTTTTTACCCATGGTGGTAAAATTTCCTCTTATGGGATAAACTCCAGCTGCTGAGATTAAAATAAAAGTAATTTACAATACTCTATGCCATATGGTTAAATAATAAGCAGACCCTATAACTATCTTTAAAATATATTGTTTGCTCGAGTGAACCTGGGCCATATTTTGAGGCTGTGGTTTTTGTGTTTGTGTGGTCAATTTACAGTGCTTGTTAAGTGTCAATAGGGCTTTCCATGTTTCTTACAGAGTGTTAAGAAGAAGCAGCATGACAATAAAAATAAACAATTTGCTTTAAATATATAATAACTGAAAATGATAGTCCCTTCTATGTACAAGCCTGGCTCGAAATAAACTGACAAATGTAGCCAAGCAAAGCCAGCAGCTCCATTTAATTTAAATTTCTACTGTGAGTAAAAAGAGTTTACGAAGACACTCCAGCACAAATGCTATTATCTGACCCCCCCCACCCCCCACCCCCCCTTTTACTTCATTAGTTGCAGCATTTTGTAAAGGTTTTTGTTATTTTATTTTTTTTTTTTTTCATCTAAAATTGCATATTTTAAATAAAGTTTGCAGGAATTGCATATTTTAAATAAAGTTTGCAGCTGGTTTAGCGATGCCAAAACTTTACTGATACCAAAGAGAATACCAGAATAGCAAATCGGTAGCTACTGATGAAAACAACTCTTTACGTTCATAATATCCTGGCCAGAGAAGACAGATGGTTTGAGAGGGGAGTGAACGAAGCCTTCCACGGCTATCTGGATAAACCTTCTCCCAACACAATAGAGGAATAAGACACAACCTTGCATCCACCTATAATGTGGTTCTAAATTTTCTCAGAAACTTCTCCCACACTGTAAATCTAACAACAGTCTCATTGCAAAGATGAAAACAACTCCTTTCCAAAAAACAACGAAACAAAGTGTGAGTCAGTTGATACCAATGCCACCCCCACCCACACCTCTGGATCCTGTGACTGTGCATTCAGCTCACCTGCAGTAGGGTGTGATCCATCACAAATCTAACCCCGCCTCCCTCAATAGTTCTTTAATTTCCCGAACAACCTCCTTTCTCAGGTATGCAGCCACTTGAGATTAAATACCAGAACTCCCCAGTAGTCAGTGAGAACTGAAGAAGCCTCTTGAATAAGACGAAATGTCTTAAAGAAACTTAAGGTATCCAGTTGCTCTCGGAGTAACCTTTTTTTCTTTTTTTTTTTTTTTTTAGATTGAATGACTTGGATGACTGAGAAGCTACTCAGACACCTTTTCATTACATTACTTCACATTATATTTAAAGTGCCAGAAAAATGATGGCTGACTGTGGCCAGGATTAGAGTTAGATTGGTATATATATATATAGTTAATAGTAAAATGCATTCTAAATCTCAGACCAAATATATTTTTATCTTTTTTTTTTTTTTTTTTGCTTCAGAATGTGGTTTTTTTTCATTTGCTCATTTGTGATGAAAGAGTGTCAGCTAAGATGACAATGTGTAAGATTTCCAGGACAGTTATACCAGCCATGATGTATGGAATATTCTTGTGTGTTCATCACCCACAGGAGGGCTCACAGTATGGTGCAATGTGACCTGGGTGGCGCCAGATGCCCCCGCGACCCAGAAACGGACAAGTTGAAGAAGATGAATGAATGAATGAATGAATGAATGAATGAACGTATGGAATATGAACACTAGCAATAGGCAGAAGACAGGAGGTGGAGGAGTTGAAGACGTTGAGATTCTCTTTAGGAATGACAAGGATGGACAGGATCAGCAATGAGGTCATTAGAGGGACAACACAGACAGCAAGCCAGAGTGAGATGGTTTGGACATGTTGATGGGACAGTGAGGGCTGACTTGTCCTCTTCGGTTCTAAAGACCAAAGTCTGTCTTTTACCCTTCATTTTGATTTTTTTTAATAACCTCTCATATGCACAAAGAAAGTTTTGACTCAAAACCTGTAGAAGAATTTACTTATTTATGTCCTACTTTAGTGTAAGTATGTATATTCATAACCTCTTTGACTAAATATTAGATTTCAATGTGTAGCGATTAAAAAAAAAAAAAAACTGAACAGAAAAAAAAAGAAAAAAGGAAAATTTTAATAGCTCAATTAAGATTCTCAAAGCAGCTGAATACATCTTTATACCCAACATTGAACAGACATTGCTGTAAGTAATTACCCTTTTTGAACTCAACCTGGGCCCTTTGGTTTCTCCTGCACCATTGTGAGTCTTTTCCTTTTTCACATCTTAAATTCCTCCTTTCTGTCCCCCATACCCACCAACCTTTTTTTTTTTTTTTTTTTTTTTTTTTTTTTTTTTTTATAAATCCTCCCTTTTTATGTGCAGGGGTCACTTTTGGAAACAAGTTAATTTGAATGCAATTTGCTCATTCATGTGAAGAACACTGTGAAATCTACTCCCAGAAAATTGTTGGACTTTTTTCCTGCTTTTGTTTTTTTTTTTTTTTTCTTTGATGATGATAATTACTTATTCTAGGAAAGAAATGATGAGGTCTCTCTTGCAGTTCTCTGGTGGAACACACTGGTGGTAATGAACCACTCTTCAGAGAGACATACAGGGACTGTGGGGCTTCTGCTTGAAAACCCAACACAATTACATACTCGTATATAAAGTCTAAACCCATAACAATCATTAGCAATTTTTTTTTTCTTTCTTTTTTTTGCCTCACATTACAGCTTTGATTACAACAACATTTGTTTGCTGTGAATTATAGGATAAACAGTGTCTCCTTCTCCCTTTTTCAGTGGTTGCCTCAACGAATCACTGTTTTCCTTCTCAGCCATTACTCAGGATCTAATAAAGGTAGCAGTTTAACAATGTATTTCGTATACATATCAGGGCTTTTAACTAATTCAACAAACACAAAAACAGAAAAAAAAAATTGTTAATTTCTGAAACAATATCAATAAATGTGTCCATGTTAATGATTGGCTCATGAACATTCATCCATCCACCCATTTTCCCCTGCTTATCAGTTATCGAGTTCCACTGGGCAGCAACCTCCACAGCTACCAACCAAATCATATTGCACCATACCAGAACATTAAATATTCTCCACAAATGCCACACTATTTCTACTGCACTGAACAAGCCCCTTATGAACCTTGCTGCAGGTGGTGTCCACTGGACACACCATTTGACTCTCATTACCCAATTGCCACAATGATTTATATTTCAAATGTGAAATATCAGTATAATAT
Source organism: Paraplagusia blochii (assembly GCA_016785265.1). NCBI lineage: Eukaryota > Metazoa > Chordata > Actinopteri > Pleuronectiformes > Cynoglossidae > Paraplagusia > Paraplagusia blochii. The sequence goes on from JAFBJS010002952.1 coordinate 23,748, forward strand.
TTATGTGAGGGAAATTAGTTTGCTTTTTATACATTTTAAGTAGAATTCTGAAATTAATGATGACTATTTTTACAGATATGACAAATATAACAACAATGTTTTAAGGGTTTGGCACGAAGTGCTTGTTTAAAAAAAAAAAAAAAACACTGAAAGAGCTTCCAAATTAGAATTCTCAAAAATATTTATGTATCTGATTTATATAACTGATCATTTTCAACATAATCCGTGATATTGGTTTGCCAGCCATTGTTTCAGACAATTGAGAGACTTCTTCATGTCCAAGGTCAATTTGTGTGATAATGATCAACACCTGTCACTACAAATTAACTGGTATTTTCCTTTTTTTTAAGACATGTTTATTTGATCTATTTTGGCCCAATGCATTTTTTTTTTCTTTTCTTTACTCAAAACACCGACCATCAAAGAGAGGCTACTCAATAAATACACACCTTGTATTGTAGAAGGTTTGTTTGATTTCCCTGACTATTAAAATGCCTTCAGTGCATCAACATTCCAACCACGGTGGAAGTCAAATGTTAAAAGTGTTCATGTTAAACCTGACATGTGACCTTCAGGATGTTGGAGTGACGGGTTCGGCTTCATGGTCATCACTCTGGGATAAAAGCTTGGATGAGTGATGGAGGGACAGTGGATAGACGTGCAGTAAGGTAGCAGAGGAGGGGGTTGACGACAATATTTATGGTCCCATGAAAGGTAATTAAATAAAACAACGTCACTTTTACCAGCCCCGTTCAATGATGTTGCAATGGCTGAATAAAGACACAGTGTTAAAGGGTCACTCCTCGTATTTCACCCAAAGCAGTGTCAGGAGCAGACCTGCCGCTCTCTTTTACACCTAGTGGCCTTTTATCGTATTTCTGCCACCTTGTAAAGACATGAAACCAACACGCTCTTGAGGGGAATGACCGAGGACAGCTCATCACATTAGCTTCAATAAAATCAAACCTATAAATATAATGTTGAAGGCTTGTTCATTATGGAAAAAAAAAAAAAAATCTGAAATAGATGAGGAAATGTGTAAAAAAAAAAAGAAAAGAAATGAAAAGAAAAAGATGAAAGGGCTTGAGCATACAGTACACTTTTTTTTCATTTTTTTTCAATTTTTTTTTTTTTTTCTTTTTCTTGCTGTGTTTCTGCCCTTTGTTTGCCTTTTCTCATCTCTTGTTTGGTCTCTTGGCAAGTGGAAACCTAAAACAATCTTTACTATGTATGTTAAACCAAAGCCTTGGAGGACAGTAATTAATAACAATCATGTTTTCATCTTTATCCTTTTAACCATAACTGGGTCGCAGGAGCAGCATCCTCCTTGACCCCTACCCAAATCACACTGCTCCATACTGTGAGCCCTCCTGGGGGTTGGTGAAATTGCCACTGGAAATGATGTGGGTCTGGACAGTGCTATGATCAGAGTACCTCAGTGGCAGCTGGTGGATTGGAACCTTGAGCCATGCAGACCTGAGCCAGCTTCCCTAATCGCTTGGCCAGTGGTTGACCAGCTTTGGTCCATGAGCCAATAAGTACATGCCCACACAGAGATAGTGCATAATTTGCAATTATTTCCAATTCGTTTAATATTTGGCACTAAATGGTGTTTTATTTGAAAAATAACTCTATGCATAAGATACGTGGTTCCGTCACGTCATACTAACATCCACTACCTTCTTACCAAAAGAGTGACCAAGTCCAGAACTACTAAAACCGCTGCATGGTTATCTTGACCTTAGATTCTAAACTCTGTAATTTTGTATTATAAAAATGTGTGGGATTATTTTGTAGTGATAACTACACAGAAGAACAATATAACAAAAAAAAAGAAAAGAGGTATTTTCACAGAGTTAATGTTCACAGTTTTAGATATCTGCGCCCGCAGTTTGTGGCATTTCCAGCAAATGTCAAAAAAATGTTGTTTTTGGTTGAGGTTGGGGTCTTGTGACACTGATTCTCCTGTTTATTTTATTTAATTTTTTATATTATTTTCATTTGTTTGTTTTCTGGGCTGGGTATTTAAAAAATTATTTGATCAGATTTCTGATCAATTATGATTTCTAAACAATAATGTTTCCTAGAAATCCTTAAAATATTGGAACAGCTCCACCTGTAGGCCAAACACATCAGTCTGCATGATCAATGCTCGTCACTATCCATAGTATAAATATGACACGGCGAGAAGAACAGAGTAAAAGAACAGTAAAGCACAGCGAAGGCCGTGGTCGGGGCTGAGCTCACCTACAGTATCTCACCTGTGAGATTTACTACAGAACCACAGGCTTGTTACAACCTTCTGTGCTCCTTGCTTTACAGAGAAAATAAATGGAAGACATAATTAAGTCTAGCACTGGTGTAAATCTTGTATGTGAATGGCCCATTGCACACATCCACCATGCAGGTAATTTACATGACCCTCAGAGAGTTCCGCTCAGACTTATTGCTTTTTTTTTTTTTCCCTGACAGAGGTAATGGTGATAAAAAAAGGAGGGACACAATTGTTTAGGGAAAACCCAACAACTCCAAAATACTAAATGTCAGGAATACTGTTGCTTGAATGAACATTCTAAATATATAATGCAAGGTTATGCTATCTGCTACATCACATAATCAATAACCATTATGGCAGGAAACAATGTAGAATGAGATGAAATTGCTGACCTTAGATGTAAAATACAATTGTAGCAGAAAGTATCTTCCTTAAAATTGTGTCCTTTCTGTGTGTGGACCTCTATTTAGGGTCATAAATAGGTTTTGAGGGACTATAACTTAGTAGGTGTAATCAAATAAGTCCATAATCAAAAATGGAATAACAATAAAACAATACAAAAATAAAAATTATAATTATTATACCTGTTTTCATGAATATTATACCTGAAGGCTCTCGGGAAATAACAGCTGTTGAAAAGGGGCATTGGTAAATAGATAGCTATTACATAATTTACCACCAGCCACTCACAGCATGGATGTAACTGTGCAAAAAAATTCAAGCATGTGTGGAAACAGTGGAGTCTCTGCAGCCTGGCAAATCCTAGAAAGAATGGCCAATTTCCCTGACAATCAGGATTAATCCAAGCCAAGAGCAGGGCTTGAAAGGCAAAGCAGCAGCAGAAGGCAGGGAGGAAGAGGAAGTGGAACAGTGTGCATGACAGAGAGAGGAAGAAATAAGGAAACAGGACAGAAACTACAACAGACCTCACACAACAGGACATTTATACAGTGGTACAAACACAATATCCCACTAGTCAGATATCAACTTTGCATTACCTGCTATACGACCAAGTGTAGTGTGAGTGTTTTGGAGAATTGTATGTGATGGAATTCAACTATTCTGTCTATCTATCTATCTATCTATCTATCTATCTATCCTTCCATCCATCCATCCACCCTCCCATCCACAAAGTGTGTGGTTTAAAGTAAAGTGCAGTAAACATCACAAAAAGAAACATACTCAAAAATAATTTTAATAAGCAAATGTCTCAGCTCCATTGCAAGTTGTAAATCACAATCATTTTTTAATGGTTTTATTCTTATCAGATTTATTTTATTTACTTTAAAATGAGCTTTAACCGACAGCTTAATCTAAAGGGCAAATGAGAAAAAATAATTGAAGTTTCGTTTTGATAATGTTAAGATGAACACAGCTACTAAAATTGATGTAAATGTTTGTTTTTTTTTTTTCGTATTTTTTTTTTACATTCATGTTTTATTTTGACAAGCGATATTTCTGTCTGATTAAAATGTGTTTATTGGCCTGACATTAATATGATGACTTTGGTCATTTAAGGTTACCATTCTCTGTTTCTTTTTTTTTTTTTTACTCTATTATTCATGTTCTTGTAAACAACTGTTTTTTCTGTAATATATCACTAAAGTTGTGGAATACTACGTTTTTAACCACTTGCAAATATTACTTGAAATTCCTACACATGAATCAGTGAAAAATCAGGGATATTTCCTATGGTGGTGAGATAAGGTCATTTCATTCTTGCACTTTTGTCTCTACTTAAATGACTAACAGTGTCTCATGTCGCTGTTCTGGGCGATTGCAGTCAAAGTTCTCTCTGAGATCCATTATTTTCTAGGGTCTGAATGACAAAAAGAGTTTATCCTCATCGACTCCATTTCAGCGAGTCGGTTGGAAACAGATAAAGAAGACGTGATTGAACATGGTTCTGTTTTATCAGTACAATAATGAACATGCGAATCATTCTTTCTTTCTTCCTTGGTGCTGGCAGCCTGTTAGATAGTGGAACTACAGCTTTGGAGCTTCATCATTAGACCCCGACTGAAGATGTTAGCACATTTTTCTGGAGATTCTTTTAATTGGATTAGAGATGAGGGTGAATGGGGTGGGTTTGCTCAATCCCTCTACCTCCTGATTTCTGTAGGTATGAAACTAGGCAGCAGAAGTTTAATTGATCCCCGAGTGGTGCCGCAACACCTCCAGAGCAAAGTAAGGCAGGAAGTCATGCTTGGATGACTTATATACTGCAGTCAAGCATGACTACATATTTAAAGAAATAAAATTTAAATTAATAAAGGTTCATATCATGCTTTCCTTTGCTTTTATTGGATCCATAAAAAAAATGGTAAAATAACGTACAGTATATTAAGTGCAGCCCATACATGACACAAGGTGTCGATATGAGTGTTTTTAAGCCAATTTTAGCCTTTAAGAGAGACTCTATGTCAATAACCCTTCTCACACAGCTGTAATAATTTTTCAGTTAAAGTCTTTTATAAATCTCATTATAAATTATATGGTTTGGGGGCTTTTGGGCAATTATACCAGCCCATTATCAATCAAGTGCGGGATGATTAGTATTTAGCCGTAGCTTTTGCTAAATAGACTCAACAATGTTGTCAAAAAACATAGTTCCTCTGAGGTTGGAAAATTCCCCTGTGGTTTGACTGAGCAGTGATTTTCTTTTTTGAGCTGTGGCACATTTTTAACATTTACAAAATCCCGGGGCACACCATTATCCAAAAATTACATTTTTAACACAGTACATGTAATACATATAGTTAATAAAATAGTTTCTGAATGCATTTATACTCACCTGTGTAGAACCTGTGCCTGTTTCAACCAACTCTGATTGGGAATGGCAGGAATGGTAAAAAGGCACACACAAAGCTCTTCCTTAACAACTCTCAGTCTCTCTCTGTTTATAGTTTTTTTTTTCACAGTACATTTTGAGAAGCTCAGCTCACATGGATATGTAGTTGAAAACAAGAGCAATGTCAAAACAGCTCTGTTGGCCAGAATGGGGAACTCCTTAGTGACAAATTACCAAAAACTGTCCAAAGGAAGATCTGCAAAGTTTAGGTTTAAATAACAATGTAATATAATGATAATAATATTATTAATAATAATAATAATGATATATGTGTGTGTATATGTGTGTATGTATATGTGCGTATGTGTATATATATATATATACATATACTGTACATACACACAAATATATACACAAACAACATAGTTTGGATTCCAATCTTGTGAGAGTTTTACTTTATTGCATTATCAATTAAAAAAAATCCAATATTTTGAATATTTTGTGATAAAATTTATATCACCGAAAAATATGCTTCTATTTTTTTTTTTTTTTTACCCAGAGAACATTGAACACAGCATTGAGCATGCTCTCCTGTTCTTGATGCTGACTGGTTTGTAAAAGGGTAAAAATATACATAAACTATAATACAACCTACTCGTCTCTACCCTACATAATTTTTCAGTTCGTCTTGCAGAAACTTTTCTGTAAATTATTATTCTGACAAATGACTTAATGGAGGAAAGTGTAACACATTTTGCAGGAAGGCATTGCCCTATTCTTCTTCTTCTTTTTTTTTCCTTTTTTAAGTATAAATCAACGAGTGAATTATCAATGATCTTCTCAAGTAGCCCCTTTCTTCACCCTGTTCCAACAAAACTCATCTCTGATAAACCACTTAACTCCCGACAGAGCAAAAAAAAAAAAAATTCAAATGTTCTTTTATCGAGGCCAAAATCAAACCGACGAAGGGAGATTCCCCTTGGGGATCGCATGTGAAATCTCATCATGTGAAAATATGTGCTCATCTAAGCTGGTCTGAATGCTTCGGGTAAAAATTCCATTCCAGTTTGACACGTAAATAACCAAAACGCCTCCCTCACTCGTAACAATCCTCGGTTGCTTCATTTCCCGCTTGCACCGCCTCATTATTCTCCACCTCATTCTCCCTTACCTCTTGTCAAGAATTTTCCAGGTGGCTGCATCTTACCTGCCAGAATCTTCTTTCTGCCGCCTTCATCTCTGCTGATTTTCTTATCCTGGATCTGATCTGATTCCTTTAAATGACTCCCCCTCGTTTATCTACCCCCTCATTCTCTGCCACCTCTGTTCTGCTCCCAGTTTGTCATTACCTTCCGTAATTTCATCGTATCTCCAGCACCAAGGATGTCAAGTCACTAATCTGAATCGTCTCTCCGCTGACTCCAGCGTCTGCTCACCACAGCCTGCATATTAAATTATGACATAGACCATCAGTGCCTTTTCAGGGGTAAAAGAGACACGTATTTAATGTTCTGTGCGGGTTATCCACACTTAGCTTTTGCCTTTTTGCGTGTCATTTCCTCCACTTGAAAGACCGTGACAATGATAACTGTATTAAATTTCTAGCCTGCATGTCACCACACATGGAGTAATTAATACAAATATACAGTAACTTCACACAGACACATACAAACACACACAACACACATCAAGTTCTTTTTTTTTTTATTAACAACAGATTTGCATTTAAATTAAAATTAAGTTTTTGCACTTTATTCCACTCAAACTAATAGGTGATAACTGAAACTGCTGCAGTACTGTGGCTGACCACACTGTTTTCTATTTTGGTGTAAATTGAAAAAAAAAAAAAAAAAAAAAGCAAAAAAAAAAAAAAAAAAAAAGCAAATAGAAACACATGTCATCTGTATTTTGGATGTTGGTTAAGGAACTGTACTGGGGTGTGGAGGGCTCTTAGGTTGGAATCCACCAATTGCCAATTTACCTCTGAAGACCACTGAACATGGCACTGAGTATGGGGCAACTTTACGCATTGGCATGTTTGGTTGTTACCATCCCCACCTCCGTTGACCTATAATTGGTGGCACTAAACCGTCTGAAAACGGCATGGCAGAAATACAACTGGACTAAGGCGGGTTTCAGCATTAGCCTCCATTTCCATATGAAAATTCTTGCTGATGCACTGAAGTTTTTTTTTTTTCTTTTTTTGGTACAGATCCAACTGCAAATATTTTATTTGTATTTTTATAAGTTCTTGTCATGGTTGTTAGTTATCAAATCATTTGTAAGAAATGTATGTATTCATAAATAGGACTTAGTTTTTTTTTTTTTTTTTATGTTACTACAGGTGGAATCGAACCCCGGAACCTAATGGGGATGAAACAAATCGTCACAAAACTATGAAGTCACTGAAGGCCTACAGTTGAAATGCACAACCCACCACTGGTTTAAAGGAGGTCAAATTCCGTTATATGCAGTGATGTGTATAACAGTGCTTCCCTTCCTTTTTTTTTCACAGTGATCAGTGTCTGCATCAAGAATCATTAAAACTTGTGATGGGAATGTCCATTCTGTAGGACAGTGATTTTTAGAGATCCTCAGGAAATTATCTAATATCACCTAATAAATAGGGGTGTAAAGATAAATCATTTTGGATCGGTTATCGATCTGTGATCTATACGATCCGAGTGTATCAGTCCAAAAAGCCCTGATCAGTTAAAATGCAATAAAACAAACGATGGTCCGGATTTTTGTCCATGGATCGGTTCCCAGTTCCAGTGTCCCTCATAGACATTTAGACATAGACACGACATTTGCTGCTTCCTCCCACTAGAGCTGCAAGTCCATATACATATATACATCTATGCAGGTTGTGTCACTTGCGGTGTGTGAACTGTAGTGTGGGCTGATTTGATTGGAGTTCAGGTAGTGGGTATTACTCTGCTCTCTTCTTAACACAAATGGAACTTACAGAGTTTTTCATTTATAATCAATGGTTTGGACATCTTTTTTTTTTTTTCAAATTGTTAATCAGTATATTATATTTTTTATTAATTGTTTGTGTGCAGATATTCAGCGCCCGGGGAGCAGTGTATCAGGATGATACCATGCTAAGGGGCCCATGTCCGCTTCATAACCACTAGGCCACCAACTGCCTACTATAAAGTACCTTGTCTTGACTCACATATTTAATGGGGATGGAGTTGATCTGGAACGAAAGAACAAGAAAACACGAGAGTGAATATTTTCATTCTTCGTCATTGAATTTTTATGCTCCATTATATCATTCAAGATATATAAAAATCTTTTTTGTTTAAGTATGAAGCTGCTCAAAGTAATATAATGATTTAACTCAATTTCCAGGCATAGCATTGTGTTTATTTTACAAGAGTGAAACTCATCAGAATAAGCAATTGTCTTTCATTGTTGCAGGCACACCAGTGAAGCAAAACAGCTGCAAAACTCAAGTGAACCTAATTCTGTTTGTGTGCCAAACCAAGCTTTTACTGTCAGTTTAACGCAGACAAATGAACTCATGCTTGAAGATGTTAAAAGTCTACATCGGAAAAAAAAATCTTCAAAGGATTCTTTTGCTTCTAAAGAGCTGTCAGAAACTAAGAAAATTATACTGAAGTGTTTTTGTTTGGATATGGTTTTCTTTAAATACCAATCAAGATTGATTACAGATACAACCCCCCATGTGTGAAAAACAACATACAGCACCCATGTTAAAATTAAGCATGGATGCCAAATTCACCTGAATTCTAATTATTGGCATGCCAATATATGACCTGTATATTCTTGCAGACTTTGTAGTATTAGCAATGCATGTGCTTTTGATTTTTTGTGATTTTTTTTTTTTTTTTCTGTTGTTTTTGGCCTGCGGGAAAAAAAAAAAGGATTTACATGAAAAGGGAACTTGAAAGTCTACAGACAAAAAAGCTATTATAAGAAACCGTTTAAAATTAAATGTTGTATGTGATGGTGGCCGTGGTGACCTGGCGGTTATGGATGCTGACTCCAGTCCGAAAGGCTTTAGGTTCTTATCCACCAGCTGCCAGGTTTACACCAGTGGGCTCACAACCCTCAGGAAGGCTCATGGTGGAGCAGTGTATTTAGGGTGGTGCCGGCAGAACCTTGTTACCTAGTAACATATAACCAGATAAGGATGAATGAATAACAATATTTAAGTCCCTTTTTATTAATTCATTGGCTGCCACAAGAGCTATCCTTAATGTGGTTCATTCGGGTATTGAACCCAGGACCCTTGTCAGACATGTTATCTACTGCCCCATGGAACCACAATATTACAATTACTTATAAATTTAATGTAATTTCTGGGTCTTGCTATTGAAGCATCCTTGACATTTTCCATCATGTGTTTGTATCTCTATTTTATAGACTTGTTCTTTGTGTCTCCAGTAGGAAGTCAAGATAATGTTCATGCATGGAGTGTACGTCTAGGCATGTATTATATGAACGAGGTCCTTTGTCTGTGCTTTCTATTCGTGTACGCTTCTCAATGCAAAGTAGCATCCTATTACACAATCAGATTATGTCCCTGTTTATCAGTGGCATGATTAATGGAGCAGGCCAAATGGAAGCAGAGAGCACTAAGGATTCATTTGGGTAGCTGACAAATTTTTATCTACAGGCTGTAAATTATTGTCCGGCTACAGAATGCAAGTGTGTCGTTGAAAACTGGTTTCTGGTTTCACTTTGCATCAGCCAAAAGCGACAGTGGGTGTGTGTATGTCCGTGTGCTTGTTTTTTTTTTGTGGACATGCACAGTCTATCTGTCCAAGTGTCTGTTCGAGAGTAGTGTGGGTGGAGCCATGCATTTTTAAATTAAAAACATGACACACACGTGGTGATGATTTAGTGCAGGGCCACGGAGCGTGGTGGTGTAGAAACAGTGAATGTGGCCTTGCAGCAGGAGCAGAGGCAGTAGTGTTGTTTAGTAGTAAGTATTATTGCCACTGTGGGAGAGGCACTAAATACTAATAACAATTCACTGCATGCCAGAGCTTCTCTTACAAAACGGAACATTTTATTTAGCCCTTTTATTAAGGTACTTCATCAATACAGCCTTGGAAATGTGTGAATGGCAATGCATTAGTGAGTCTGGCTCCACCGAACACCTGCTTCCATTCATTCAACACAACTTCTTCATACTCTAGTGGATAAATACTACTCTATTGAGTAAATGCAATAGATATAGTGGGTGTGATTTGTGCAGACGATGTGATGTGATGGCTGTGCTGAGCAGAGTCCTATGCAACAAAATATAAGAGTCCAGGTGTTAAAAGATGTTTGGGAAAATTTGAACTTGCAATGCAACAAACCACACCACGGGAGAGCGCAAGGCAGTGGTCAAGGAAAAAAAAAAAGTTTTTGCAAGATCTGGGGAGACCCTCACAAGGATTGGCTCTTTAAAGGTGGAGAATGATGTGATTTTCTGATTGTAGTAAAGAGGATGGGGAGGATTAGAAGAAGAAAAACATAGGATGGACATTTTGGCAATAAATTTTAAATGCGCTGAAGAAAAAATAGTGGAACTCTATTGGACAAAAGTTCAGCCAGCCAGAATAATAATCAAGTAAAACCAGTACTTTGACTGGAGAAATATTGTTAAGAGTCAGCAAAGGTCCCAAATAATAAATCTTATTTTGATTAATTATTTCACTGTGCTTTTCAAGCCTTAGACCAAATTGACCAGAGAAGCACCTCACGGTGGTTGCAAATCCTTATTTTAAAGGAAGCTCTAGAGCAGTGCGATGTTGGTCACAAAGTTGTTAAAATCATAATTTATTGGTAATTAACATCACGCCAATGTCAGCCAGCTTACACCTGTCTCTTATACACATCTACAGAGCAGAGGATGAAGATGGATGAAGATGGATGAAGATGGAAACCTCAGGTTGATCCTACTAGGTCCAACGATTCTTCTCCAGGCGTCACAGTAAATCCACGCTGCTGTGTCGTCATTCGCTGTTTTCTCATTTCTGGCCCAGATGTTGCTGTTGTTGTTGTTCTTGAACGGGGATTCATACGTCGCGCTTCATTATTTCTAAATCACGCCGCCGGAGTGCATGTCTTATATTGATGATCAAAGTTTTATTTGGTCCCAAACCTTTGTACTCCACTGTTGGCCACCCAGAATACAAACCAAGTACACAGGCTGGATAACAGGCTTTGGGGACGTGGAGCCCAGAAAACAAAGCAGTGCATAGGTACATATTACTTGGTCTCCATTTATGGGCTATAACATCGTTGTTAAACATAAGGCCCATGAAACACATGCCTACTTATTGAATTAATACACTTACTTCCCAATAATGAACTTTTTATATAGTATAAGATGATTTACTACTGCTACACAAATGTACAAAGTGACAAACTCTCAGGTTCTTTAATAAGCTTGTAGTCTAGAAAGCAGTTAGGTTCTATACCAGGGGTGGGTGCGGCCCGTTGAGCCTTTTAATTTTTTTTATTTTTATTACAATTAAACTTCCGACTTTTCTCTACAATGCCTGTGTTTCCCTTGTATATTACATTATAAAGGCTATTAGAAATGTAGTATTTTGGGTTTGATACATGACTTTTACTTGCCATTTATCTTAGTTTACACAAACGCTCCATCTCTCTGCTCTTGACTCGGCCCCGTGTCCAATTTTAGGAGAAATTGTGGCCCGCAGGTCAAAAAGTTTGCCCACCCCTGTTCTATACCAATGTACAGTCATCGATTTAAAAGTCTGCTCCCACTTAATCTACATTAATCTGGACAAATATAATAACAACAAAAAAGGCTCATAATTAAGTTTATTTTCAGAGTTGATTTCTGTCCATTTTGCATGGTTTTATTGACATTCACAAAAATCACTTCTGTTCCTACATCACTAGCAATAACATTGTGCTGACAAATATCATGAACAATAGTTCATTGTTTCCCCCAGGTGATAAACCTTTAGTGGAACAAGGCATTAAGATGAACAAGGAATTGAAGAAAACAGCAGAGTGGTCTAATCATTTCTGTATATACCTACTACAGGCAAGTGCTATGTGATAGTAATCTGTTACTTGTTACTAGTTCGTTACTGAAGGTTATAAGTATTCATGATAATATATTTATAAAAATAGTATATTTATTCAGGCTTTCACTTTGGCTGCATGTATCTTTGGTGTGAAACTCCAGGGTTCTCCAGGGTTCACCTCCTGGGCAAGATAGAATCACGGTTACGGTTGGCGATGGGCTTCCAGTGGGCTCACCCAAGAAATGTTTGGGACGGTGCAATATGTTTTGGGTGGCAGATGTGGAGACTACTATACCAGTGACCCGGTAAATCATCAGCAGATGAAAATGGATAGATGGATGGATTTATTTGGATTTGTTTGGAATCCAAATAATTTAGAATAACAAAAACGGAAATTTGAAAATATATTTTAAATGTTAAATACATTTTTATATATAATATACTGCTTACAACCCATAGCAATTACAGCAATATAAAAGTGAGAATGTGTTGCATTGAAACCATTAAAATAACCCTTTACATTACATTACTTTTACATTTTGCAAAATATTTAATTTTGTAAATGGAAATAGAAACATTTACACACACGTATGTCTTTATTTTCCAAAAACCTGTGCAATGTGTATATGTACTTTCACATTCCTGGGGATGTGGCTCGCAATTGAAGTTCTTTGGGATTCATCCTCTAAATAATAGCATCAGTCACTTCAGTAACTATGTCCTGATCATGAAATCCCTCCGCAGCCGATCACTGTCTCCCATGGCAGATGCTTCACTAGCATCTTGTCACATGAATTAATGAATGCCTGTTTGCCGTCGACGATGCTCTTCTCAGCAGATGCTGTTTGACTTGAGGGGCCAAAATAAATAATACAAGCTGACAAAATTCAGCTTAAATACAAAAAAAAAAAAAAAAAAAAAAAACAGGACACAAGAGCATAAAATTGTGTCATCTTCTAGTCGAAAAAAAAAAAAAAAAAAAAAAAAAAAAAACAGGACACAAGAGCATAAAATTGTGTCATCTTCTAGTCGAAATCATCAACAGCAAGATGTACAAAATTTGCACTAATTACACCATTAAACATTGGTAAGCTATCGTAATTAATTGGCTGGTTAGGATTCTGAGCATGCAACCCTCCAAAGAGAAGTAATGATCTCACCAGGGACGGGCCTGCACCAAAAATTATGAAGCTGTCTAGAGACTCACATCCTTGAACCAAATATGTGTGGACAAGTAATTGTGTGCAAGAGTAAAAGTTAGAGGGTGAGGAGCCAGGGAGGCGAGAGGGAGGGATGGAGAAAGTGGAGAAGAGAGCGAGTCTGTGTATGTGTGTGTTGCTTTCGTTTAGGGTAATTAAAAGCTAATATGAGCCAGAATAGGCTCTGTGCTCTCTCCGCAATTAGCAGTCATCTATAAAAAGAAATGCTCCTCCATTCTTTACGCTGCGGCTTAATTATGATGGATTTTCCTTCTCATTTTCCTTGGACTATCCCTCACTTCTTCCTTCCCTGTCCTCTCTTTTCCCTGTGATGAAAACATAACGAGCTGAGTCATTTTTAATCGGCCATATTATTATAGGATTTGATGAAAAGCAGGGGTTTTGGTTTACTATAGCCATCTGATTTAGGGCTCTGTTTTCCCCCTTTTCTTCCACCCTTATCTGTTTATGTCATTAGGGCTCATTGACTCCCAATACAGGGAGACGCAACAAGACAAGTGGTTTAAAATGAAGATTTTTTTTTTTTCTCTGACATGGTTGCATGGAGTCAATGGGGTATGTTATCTTTAAATTAAATGTGCTGTGCATTGAGGAATAGTGCGTGGGTTATGTGCTCCGCTGTGGGAAGTCAAATTGTGCAGTTGGGCTTCCAGACGCAAAAACTTTAGACTTAGAATTAAGTAAAGAACGCACCCTGAGAATAGAATATTAATTTACAATAAATTAATGTGGAGTTAGTTGTAAAAGCACTTTAATCAAATGCATAATGCAAATTATGCATGATGAGTATTTCACTTAAGTACCTGTACATTTATTGTTTTGGCCCAAGCTCTTATAGCCATTTTTTTTTTTTTTTCTTATTTGAGAAAACCATTTGGTAGGATTACAGATACCGTATTGTTTATGTTCTATCAACTTCAGTAGTTGCATAGAAGCATAAATATAACTCACTTTATCTAGTTTGGTGTTCTTTCACATATTACAAATATGAATACATTGCATTGTGCAGTGGCGGCCGAGTGGTTGAGGAAGGGTTTAGTGGTTAAGGACTAGGGTTCTCAAGGCTTCGAGTTTTAGTCCGCCAGGTTGCCACTTAGGTTATTTTTGTTTTCATGTTGACAGTCACAAGGGGGCACTCTTGGTGGCTGATGAGATTAACACTGTGAAGTTTTTGTAGTCTGGAAAACACAGTAGATTATTTTACAGATTTATTTTCAGGCACAACCCAACCTGGAGTTAGGCACCAGGTGTACTGAAACCCACAACCATGAATTCTACAACTTTATCAATTAATGCATTACCTGATAACTCATTAAGGTACGTATGTATAAAGGTTTAGTGGTTAAAGTAGTTGCAATTCGTAAGGTTCCATTTCACTAGCAGACAGATGGGCTTCCAGTGGGCTCACCAACCTCAGGAGGGTTCTCAGCATGGAAAAGTGTGATTTGGGTGGCAGTTATGGAGATTGTGGAGATTGATGTCACTGCAACCTGGCAAAGGGTAAGAGGAGAATATGAAAGAATTATGCATTCAGTGAGACTGATTCATAATTGGAGTTACATGTAAGCTGAATTGTGTTTAAAGGGTAGTACAGGTACTCTAGAGCAGGGTCTCAAACTTGTGGCCAGATGTTGTGTGGACTCACCTTGATGTGAACGTTGAATGTTAGTGGTTAGTGGTCAACAAGATTTAAATAAGTATTCCACTACAAGTCAATGCTAAAAAAAAAAGATTGTTGGATCCATTCAGGGGTAGAGACTGCTGTGGATGAATGTGGGTATTGCAGCAGAAATGTGGGTATTACAGCAGAAAACTGATTTTTATTTAATTTTTTCTACCTTTTTTTTCTGTATTGGACATTATTAGATTATGGGGCTGGAACAGAACAATTATATTTACCACAATTACTTATAAATAATAATAAGTTCATGCTTCTCCTCTTTTATCCAAGTAATCATTAAGTATTCATACTGTATAAAATGCATTTTAACAAAACATCACCAACATGTTTGTACATTTTCACTTAAATCATTCTTTAACCTCGGTGCGTCGCTTTTGGTCTGTGGGCCACAGTAATGGCAACCAATTAATAGTTTACAAGAAGAAAATCTTGTGCTTCATCCTCCTTTCATGAGTATTGAGTATGGATACTGTATTATATCAGGTTTTAAAGCATATGCAATCAACTAACAGGAATTCTACACGTTTCGCTGACCCATGTCTAAGCTAATGTATAGAGTCCAAATTATCATGGAGCATCAAGAAGCTGGATTGGCTTGTTTCATGGCTAATAATCATACATTTGTACAAATCTAATGCAATTGAATGTGATTCCAAAAGACAAATTCGATGTAAATGTGCCTCATAGCATTATGCATTTTGTGTACAAACTTAGAGAGATTTTGCTTTTATGTATTAAGTAGTATGACAGACTAAAACGATT
The DNA here is from genome assembly GCA_016785265.1 of Paraplagusia blochii. Taxonomy (NCBI): domain Eukaryota; kingdom Metazoa; phylum Chordata; class Actinopteri; order Pleuronectiformes; family Cynoglossidae; genus Paraplagusia; species Paraplagusia blochii. Next base: position 39,508 of record JAFBJS010002952.1, read on the forward strand.
CATGAGACCCTTCCGGTGCTGTCTCTTATACACATCTACCTGCAGACTGGACAGCTGAAAATGGCAGGATTCAGATTAAGAGGAGACTGGAGGAAAGATTTACAAGTGAGGAGAAAAAAAAAAAAAAGTCACCTTTTGATGGAGCCCCTGGTTCTGTACACTCAGTCGCTGCGGCTCCTCCCCCAAACTGACGGAGGCCTGCTTTTCCTGGACCCTGTCTTTTATACACA
>JAFBJS010002955.1:0-35687 GCA_016785265.1 Paraplagusia blochii
GCTTTCGAACTTAATCCGTTCCAGGTTGGTGGTCGAGGTCTGATTTGGTCAAGGTCTGAATTAATTTTCCCTATAAGAAATAATTCAATAAAAAGCTGCGATGGTTATTGGTGTGTTCATGTTGAATTCTGAACGACAAAGAACGCACGCGGTTTGGCTTGACTCGCCGAGCGCGGACTGTTCAAAGCTGAATTTCTCTCAAAAATTTTGGTCGAGGGTCGAGTTGGTCAAGGGCTGAGGCGTTTGAAAGCTAAGGCACACCATTGTGTGTATATATGTGTATATATATACAGTTTATATGGGGTAGGGGTGGCGGTGTCAAGGAGGGTCATAAATATGTACATATATATAAAACCTCCTTAAAACTAAACAATAATAATTAATGCAGCTTATTAATTTGCTGCACATACTAAATAAAGAATCACTTGTTGCCATCCTAAATATATATGTATATATATGGCCTAGGAGTAAAGGAAGTGGACTTGTCTCTGCAACTGAGGTGCTCTGAGTATAGCACTGTCATGACCCACTTGACCACCCATATAAAATGATGTGTTTATATTATAATTATGTATTATGTATGAATGCCAAACTCGCAAGAATCACATGTAAGGAACTTTGGGGGCAACATCGTAGTCGGAGTTGATATCGAAATCGGAAATTAACTAATTAGACAATGTCAGCATATCGCTTATCAGCAACATTTGATTTTTTGACGTAACTAATAGATATATAATAATATAAATATAAAAAATAGAATATATAAATATAAAAAATAGAAAATATAAATATTTTATATGTCATAGGTTTTTGTGTGTCTTAGAACTTTTTGACTGCACATGTTATAGGAGAATTGTGACAGGAATATTAATTCGTACTCATTTTGGAGACTTTATAGTGACTACACAGAATATCATGTTCACATGCTGCAAATTTTAAGGGTTGTTGTAGACAAACGTTGATTTTACTCAGAGTGGAAAAGTCTGAAGCCACAATTATGATAATATTGCTGTGGCTTCTCCAAATTCCTTCGAGCTGCTCCTACAGCTACAAGGTCAGTGGTAGAATCAGCAGATTTTTTTTTTTTTCAACATGTGTCCTTGGACAAGACACCAAACCCGAATTCTGAGAAGAATGTCAGAGGGTGTGATGATGAATGATAGAAGAACACTACATCTGCTTGTGCTGCCTGACTATGGATGAATGGAAGCAACTGCAGTAGTAACCATACCATGAGCTTCAAGTGTAGAAAAGAAGAGCACTCATCTTTAATTCAATGCTTAATTGTTTTGCTAATTTTTACTTTGTTTCGTAACTACATGGCTAAGCTAGTGTATATGTTTATACTGTATATATAGGAAATACACTTCTTACAAACTGAGGCTGTTATTGAATTTCTCTTGGTCAAAGAACTAAAAAACAAAAGCACATTGTTGGAAACAGTGAGTCCATTAATGAAATTGTGAAATTTCACAAACTGAAAAATCAGTTTTGCAATTTTTTTTTTACAATTTTTTTTTACAAAAATACATATATTTATATGCTGTATTTTCCAGGCTGGAATGTAAGTTACACTGAAGAAAAAAATATCAGAATAAGTTGCATTTTTAGAGGAAAATCTGAGACAAGGAATGAACATTTCATCTTAAAAGGCATGTTAAAATAACACCAACAAATTAAAAAAAATCAGGAATGAGGTGCTGATATTCTCTTTAGGAGAGACAAGGTTTGACAGGATCAGGAATTAGGTGATTAGTGGGACAACAAAGACAGGAAGGTTTAGAGAAAAAAGCTAGAGAAGACAGACTGAGATGGTTTGGACATGTTCAGAGGAGGGACATGTGGATACATTGGTAGAAGAATGATCCTAGAGATGGAGCTACCAGGTTGGAGACAATGAGGAGATTGATGGATGCAGTGAGGGAGGACATGGAGGTAGTTGGAGTCAGAGTAGAAGATGCAGAGGACAAGGTGAGATGGAAATTCTTGACTTGCTGTGGTGACCCCTGAAAAAGGGACAAGCCGAAAAGGAGAAGAATTATAAAACCAATAAAATAGAGAACAACGGGATGGCTGATTTAGTATCTCATTTTTATACAAAAGTCACACCAGAAGTTGCAACCACAGCAAATGGAAAAAAAGTGCGAGCCAATATGTCAGATCTTCTTATTCCTCTTTCACACTACAAAAAAAAAAACAAAAAAAACATGCTTTTCCCACCGGGTGGCCTTGCAGCTTAGGCGTATGAAATGTTACACGGTGCATTTTCTCGTGCATTATATGACCTTCTACTCCCGTCTTATTAAAATTCAGAAAGGAAAAGCCAATATGTCAGGCGTTTGCTTTACTTCTGACAGGAATCGCTCTCAGAGCAAACCCACAACTCAGCCCTGACAGCTACCATTCAACAGAGCTTGTGTTTGTTGCACATGATGGACACTCTTTGGGGGCCGCTCCGCTCACAGCTCTTTTTATGATGCCAGATGGTTGGCCTTATATACAATACAGAACCTCTCTCCGTCAGTACCCCGCACGCTGATACCTAAGCCGTTGGTGGGAACTGGTGGTGTAGTCAGCCCTGGTGGACGTAGCGGCCCGGTCTCCAGAGCCCACACCCTTTCTTTCACTGCTCCACTGGCCTCAGTTCAGTCTTTCTTCTGCCATCTTCCTGAGTTGCTCTCATTCTCTTGCCATCTGCTGCCAAAACTGGGTCAAATGTATACCAGCAGACATGGGTGAGTACTGTTTACTTTCCGGGGTCATAAAGTTAAGGATTGTGTTGTGGGAAGAGCCAGGGCCTTAAATCAAAATAAAAAGAGAGGATATTGTGGGGATTACAGTTGACAGATACTAATTTTACCCCTGACTCTGGGAATAAATCCATACCATCAGAGGTTTGTTTCCACCAGGCCCGGCCACAGGATTTTCTCCGTATTTCTATTTCCTGAAACACTCACTCAGCAACGGGACATCTTAACTACCACGTAAAGAATGTATCAAGGGCACCCAAACCAACTGCCATCAATTAGTTCTACATAAACACACAGTAGATGCAAAACTGTGCTGTAATTTGAAGTGTAAAATTAGTAAAGCAGTAAATGAATATCTTACAGCAGTGTTCCCCAAACTTTTTTTTGCGCCACGGACCGATTAAATGTCTGGTACCTTTTTTTCAAAGGACCGGTCGTTAAGTTGTGGCAGATAAATATCCCTTAATAACATGGAATTTTTGGTGTTCTGAAATATTTTCCTACCTATAAAATCTTCCTACCTGAATTAACTGTGCATGTGCAAGGATTTCTCAAGTCCACACAGCCTATAACTTTCTGCTACCAGACTGGTATAAACAATTAGAATCTTGTATCAATGACTTTGTGCCATTTTGAGTTTATTGTTGTCCTAGCCTAGCCATTCTATTGGTCAGTTCTTTTGTTGGTATGGGTTTGGATCAAGTGGAAGTAATAGCCAGATGGCGCCAAAAGGAAACATTATTTCTCTGCGCCCCGGCACCAATTCACCCACGGACCGGTACTGGTCCCCAGGCCACTGTCCACTGGACCACTGTCTCACAGTAACGAGTTGACCGTGCTGTTGAATTTTCTGCTTATTAGTAATTTATCTTGTCGTTGTTTGTCCTTTGGTTCCTTACGACCAGTGGTTGCCAAAGTGGGGGGCAGATCCCACAGGGGGCGCAACAAGGCAAAAATAAGTTAAATTTCAATATTTTTTTCCAATTTGTGTTGCACTGGAAATCACAGATGTATAATCGCACAGAACGTGCAGTGCGGTTTTCTTGATATCTAGTGTCTAAGTTTGGACTCAGATTCTCATTTAATGCATCTTCTTTATTTTCAGGACTATTTTCACCGTAAATTATCATTGTATGAATCAACATATGTGGAATTCTGTAAGTGACAAAAGCATCACCTGACATGGTTTTCCAAGGTCTTGTAGTTGTTCCCAGAGATGCTTTAGCACTTGTTAGCCTTTGTTTTTTTGACTACGTCCTGAGTTCTAGCTCAACTGGTTCTAGCTCAACTCTATCTCAACTGGTTTCGATCAATCCCAGTTGGGTTCAACTGAGATAGAATCCCATCTTCGACCTCAATCTCAAGAAAACCATAATGATTGGGTTTTTCCTGAAGTTCTATCATGACTGGGTTCCATCTATCTCAGTTGGGATCTATAGAGATAGAATCACATTTTCCATCTCAATTGAGTTCTGCATGAACGAGCTAAATCCACTCTAGAGCAGCTTTCATTAGTCGACTCACTCGTATCTCAATTGCATTTTCCCCATAATAATAAACCAAAAAACAAGTAATTTGTTGTATCTCCTGAGAAATCGATCCACCTTTGTCCATTTATCTGTTAATGGTTTACACCAGAAGAAGAAGCCCATGACTCTAACCAGGATTCAATCTTGCCCAGGAGCTGAACCCTGGAGTTCTACAGCAATGGTACATTTGGGCCAAAAAATATATTAATTCCATTAAAGTTCCTGTCTGGATAGAAATTCAAACAGAGACATAGACAAAAATATTAAAATATATTAATATGTCAAAAATAACTGGGGTTTTGGTGACCTAGTGGTTAAGAAACCAGACTGGGGTCCGCAGGGTTAAAGGTTTGAATCCACCAACTGCCAGGTTGCCACTGAGTATGGCACCGTTCCGAGTTAAATGCAGAGGTCACCTTTTGTTGAGTGCAGTGGTGTGATTCACCGTGACAAGGAGTGTGATTTCATTTTTATTATTATATTTTTATTAAAGGATACGCCTTATATTATCAATGGAAAAATTGGGAAAAAGGAAGTGAACCAGACAGTACCAGTGTTGGGGGGAAAAAAAGGAGCTCGACTGAGCGCTTGTAACTCGATGTGCTTGAAATTGAAATAGTTGCTGACTCTTAACTGGGAATTTTTTTTATATCAGGCAGAACTCATATCCAGGGACGAACAGATACCTCACCTCCCTTTTGATCTGAAGTGAACGGAAGTCCTGAAGTATCATGGAAGACGAACGCCAAAGCACTGTATACAATATTCTAATCACCCAATGCACTCGCATTTTAAACTCTCACTTCTGCACGGCTGTCTCCGTCTGATATTGCACCACGGCACATATCCCAACTGCTGTAATACATTATTCACTTGCAGAAAGTGTCGACAAGCCTGGATCCCAGATCGTCTCAAACACTCTCGCCCACGGTCTGCCTGAAAAATGTAACTGCAGACCCCGCCGTGCCGGTGACAGGGGGGATGGATGGGCATCTACTCGGAAATTCAATTTGCAGCCAGATCTTATAGCCTCCACATGTAATACAAATTGACAGTTTGAAACCCCTGCTGTAGGTTGCTGACGAATTTGAAACGCAGGTGAGAAATAGCTGCACAGATCCCGGCTGTTGGCGTTGAACAGTGAACGCTCTGTGCTGAGAGCGAGGGCACATGAGACCGGCTTATTAAAGCGGATGTCGGGCCCTACCGCATATTACAGGCTGCATGTCACTAAAAATGCTTTATACTGGATGCTCTGACTAACTTGATATATTCTTAGGTTTTGTTGAATGTTTTCTCCTCCCGGCAGTGAGTTGAGAAAAAGGGGAGACTTTTTTCTTGAACTTTTTTCTGAGGACGTATTTATACCTTCGACCACAGAGATTTACAGTCATGGAAAAAATTATTAGAACCTTGTTTTTTTTTTTTCAAGTTCTAGTTAAATTTACTGCCTGGTGCGTTTCCCGACGAATACAATAAATAAAAATACACAGAATGCATAAAAACACTTTTGTCAGTACAATCTCATAGATTAGACGTAAGAACTTAAATAATTTTGATTGATATTAAGTAAACCATTGAAAATGTTTTACTGTTTTTACTATTTTTATTTTTGTCACAACATTTGAACCAGGCATTAAATATGAGCAAGGATTTAAAGGAATGGATGGATGGATGGATGGATGGATAGATAGATAGATAGATAGATAGATAGATAGATAGATAGAACATTTAGTGGAACCAGGCATTAAAAATGAGTAAGGATTTAAAGAGAACAGTAGGGGGGCGGGTCTGGATATTGTTCTCATGACCATGGGGCAGTGGTGGCCTAGTGGTTAAGGAACAGACTTGGGTCTTGAGGGTTCCAGGTTCAAATCCACCAGCTGCCAGGTAACCACCGAGGTGCTCTGAGCATGGCACTGTCCCCACTCACTGTTGCCCACTGTTCACTTTGGTGATGGGTTGAATTCGTAGGTCACATTTTGTTGTGTACAGTGGTGTGAATCACAATGTCACAATGACAAAGAGTTTGCTTTGCTTCCTTCTTTCCCTTTAAACTATTGAGAGTATTTCCCCTTTTCAAAAAAAAACTATTGCTAACTATTACACTATTGTTAACTTAATTTGGCATACTTGTGGGGTTTTTTTTTTTTTGCTCTACCAGCTGAAGCATTATTAAAGCTGTGTCAGACTGACAGACAGACAAGTTGGTAGGAAGACAGGCAAATAGACAGAAAAGCCAGACCGGTCGATACTGATTAATCGCTCGGTAGTTCCCTTTGGGAAATTAAGGGTGGTGATGCTTTCATTATATTATCTTAACCTAATATAAAAACCTTTGAAAGATAATATCAGTCCTGGCACACAATGAAAAACTAGTAAATTCCCTCTCCAGACAGATTGAAAGATCAATGATTGTCAGTCTTATCAGCATCAGACTTCCTGGTCCAAAAGAATAATCTATCGAGTAGCTGAAAGATTTTTGATCACAGTGTTTGACTTTAGAAAGGAGGAAGGAAGGAAAGCAAACTCCTTGTCATTGTGACATTGTGATTCACACCACTGCACACAAATGTGGCCTCTGTATTTAACCCATCATCAAAGTGAGTAGTGAGCAACTTTGAGCGCCCCGGGGAGCAATGAGTGGGGACGATACCATGCTCAGTGGACCTCAGTGGTAACCTGACGGCTTGTGGACTCAAACTTGGAACCCTGCGGACCCAAAGTCTGGTCCTTTAACCATCAGGCCACCGCTTCCCCGGATTTAGTGTTTGGACAATATCAGGAAAAATCAGTAAAAGACAAAAATCTAAATTGGAGACAACAAAACCCATCGAACCAAAAGTTGTTTTGGGAAACTTCAGTTCATCAAACGGCAAGAACAAAGAAAATATACAAAAGACAACAATTAGTGTTAATGGTTGTAAACTGTTTCAATTTAGTTTCGTTTCTTATTTGTTTTGTAGGTAGTGTTTGCCAAAGGGAAGGGCAGGACTCCAAAGGTGTACTGGAACTGACGCAGGATGGCAAACACAGAAAAAAAAATAATTATTGTGGTGTTTACGCATCACCGAAGTAAGAAACTGGAGAGGGGAGCGGTGTGTGGGGACAATGCCATGCTCAGTGGACCTCGGTCGTAACCTAGCAGTTGGTGCATTCGAACTTGGAACCCTCCGGACCTTAGTCCGGTTCCTTAACCGCAAGGCCACCACTGCCCCGAACATGACATCTGCTCCTGGTCCCACAGATTCACTAAAATCCAACTGCCTTTTTTCGTCTTCTTCTTTTTTTTTTGAAAGAGTGAATGCATTTCTTCCCTGTTATTGCTGGCCAATAAAAAATCCCCGCTCAACACAGGAACCAGCAGTGGAAATTGATCTGGAGCCCAGGTCAACCACATGAGGTCATCACTCATGGCGGTTTTGTAAGAGTATTATTAATGTCAAAAGAGAAAGCTCCTATGGCAAGACGGTGTCTCTCCCATTCTGTGAATGATGGTGTGACAGAGTGGGCTCACTCTCTCTGGCCGTCCACCCTATCCAATCTTTGTGAATTATCTCCTCCCTTACATGGAGCGCGTTGTGGCAAACACATCAAACAAGATTACACTCATGCAGCAAGGGTATATTTACTTCCCTCTGGGACATATTTAATTTGCTTGTTTCCTTGGTAACATGAATCTCACAAAGAGTGGCTGTGGCGTTGCCTGTAATTATAGAACAGGGCTCTTCATCAGGAGCTTTAATCTGAAAAATGAATAGACCCGGGCTGCCACTAAAGGCCCCATGGCAACTCACACATGGCCTTGGACCCTGTAAAAATAACATCCGTGGATATTAAGGCTCATTATTGCTCTTGAACATGTAAACTTTCCTAATGTGAGGATCAAGTGGAGTCGCACACGTGACACCATGAGGACAAGTGTCAACTGACAAACAGTGTTTTCATAGGTAAATAGCTAACTAGCTATCTAGCTAGCTATCTAGCAAGCTGTTTACATAGATAGATAGATGGATGATGGATGGATGGATGGATAGATGGATAGATAGATAGATAGATAGATAGATAGACAGACAGTCAGACAGACAGACAGACAGACAGACAGACAGTCAGACAGACAGACAGACAGACAGACAGACAGACAGACAGACAGATAGATAGACGAATGGATGGACAGATAGACGGATAGATAGATAGACGGATAGTCAGATAGAAAGACAGACAGATAGTCGGATAGACAGACAGATAGACGGGTGGATAGATAGATAGACAGACAGACAGACAGATAGATAGATAGACGAATGGATGGACAGATAGACAGATGGATGGACAGATAGACGGATAGACGGATAGTCGGATAGACAGACAGACAGACAGACAGACAGATAATCAGATAGATAGACGGATGGATAGATAGATAGATAGATAGATAAATAGATAAATAGATAGATGGATAGACGGACGGACGGACGGATGGATGGATAGATTTTTTAGGACTTTTTTGGTCCTGAAATATTTATGTCCCCCATTAATTTGTCAACAACTCCTTAAATTCCATTTGATACTTGTGGGAATCTGCTTGTCAGTCATTATTTAGAGCCCTGTGATTGGTGAAGCTGGTCTGGTGCAAGCAGGTCTGACCTGAAGTTGAAGCTTCTCCAAATGCATGCTGGGTGTTGAGATGGTGTTTTCATTTTTCAATGACCAACTGGAAAAAGAAGTGACGGGAAGTGTTCGAGTTGATGTTTGGTTGTTAGGGAGTGGATTATTGACACCAATCTCAGCCCATTTTCACATTTGCAAATTTGTGCATTGATAAAAAATTTCTAATCTCTATGGCAATAGCAACAAATAAAAACTAAAAAGAAAAACAACATCTGACCCGATGCACCCTTTATCAGGACATTAGGACCTAAAACAATAAACAGTGCTGAGATGGATGAGAGTTTGATTATACAAACACACTCAGAACTTTAAAACTTTCTGTTTAATCCTTAATCCCTTTATACACTTAGCACTATTGAAGTATAAATAAAGGCAGGGCTCACCAATTCAAAAGGATTAATGAATGTCTGTGGGAAAAGTTATTATGTCTTTATGGCGGAGACATTAAGACTGTGGTCCCCAACCTCAGTTGATTTGTATCAGACCACACAGAAAGAACACATAACTTTTGTTTCAATTTACTACCTTATTCAGTAAGATGTTCATTTAAAAAAAATGACCGGATGTTTGCAAACATTTAGACATTTAGAATGCAGTGGTGGGCCGTCAGGGCCAGCAAGGCCTTCTCTGCTGGCCTAAACATAATCAGAAAAAAAACACATATAATCAAAAATATTTTTAATAACATTCTATTAAAAATATTGTATATATTTTATATTAATACAAAAATAGTTTTTGCATTTAAAAATTTTGATTTTTTTATCCAATCATAATTCGGCTAGCCTTCGGAATCAAAAGTAAAGGCTCTGCCCACTGTAAGTGAATGGACACAGCCCATTCAGTTTACAGCGCTCAGACCAATCATCTTGCAAGATTGCAAGTTTAGAGCCTTCCACCTAGCCCTGCGTAAAACACGTACATGTTCTGTGATTGGATAAGCTCTCCTGGGAGTCTGACAATGGAGGCCTACGGTTGAAATGCATGGCTCGCCACTGTTGGAATGTTTGCGCGGCCAGTTAAAATAGAAGAAGAGCGGACGTCTTTAAAGAACAAGAAAGCTGCATTTAAGAGACAATTCCAGGAATCCAACTCATATGTGAATTTATTGCAACAGGTAGTTACCACGCACCAACATCACGCTGCGTAATACACACACACAAATGACTCTATACAGAGCTAAGGAGGCCTTCAACACACCTTCTTCACTTGGAGACCAAATGTTCTGCATCAAAAGACAAGCATGATAATAACCAAGTTCCATTGACAGTGTATTATGGATTTCAGACAATACAGTTTTTTTTTTGAAGATATTGTTAGGTCTGAGGTCAACTAATGCTGATTGACCATCATCAAACCTTATCGTCTGGCGTGTCTGTAAACATTAGATTTAAAAACAGGCAAATGCAGAGAAATCTAGCAGGGGTGTGTATGATTTTTTTTTTTTTTTTTGGTTACACCCAACAAGAATCATGTCTCATGTGTTTGACTGGTTTCAAGCCCTGGTGCTCCAAATGAGAGGGCCCTGGAGCAAGGGTGCAATCTCTTCTCGCAAAATCACTGGCCTGTGCTCATCAGCTATAAACATGTCACAGCCAAACTAGGTCACTGTTCTCTGAGAGCACACATCAAACGGGGGCCTCCGGTGCAGCAGTGGCTGGCTGTGCGACTCTCTGTGCTGCACCCTCACATGATGTGGTCCATTTTTTGCCTCTTTTGTTTAGGTGACATGTTACCACCTCTTCCTTCAACAGTATGCAGCGAAGAAATGGGGGAGTGCCACACTGAGGAACGTCAATTAAAGAGGTAGATGAGTAGGGGTAGTAAAAAAAAAATCACTTTAAAGATCTTTAGAGAAATTGCGAGCATATCCCAACAGTGAAGAACAGTGACAGAAAAAGAAACCTTCTAAATTTTTGTGTTAGGCGGCAAACCAGGACTCCCTGTTAGTGATTTACTTCAAGTCTCCAGTAGAGCCTGCCAACATTATTCATTAATCACCTTGCAGTGTTCTGTTCCAAGACGCCTTGTTAATACATGGCAGGGGTTTTGGAGCAGTGCTCGGTGGCATGTGGCAGCAAACAAATCCCCAATGTTTTGTTTCTCATTTTTTTTCATTATAAGGTCTTACATAATCTGGAATTCCAAAGTCAAGATTCAGTTACTGAAATCCCAGTTGGAGGTTATTCCAGGGTGAACTGAAATTCCCACACAGGCAAGAATACAGGCCAGTCTCAGTGTATTTCTCTACTCATTGACCAGGAGATAAGTTTTTTTTTCCACTGCCACAGTATAAACACTTATCGACACATTCTTTCTTTGTTGTAGGGATTGAAATCTTGAATCTTTCTTCCATCGGCTCCGGGTGGAGCTATGATTCACGCCACAGATCTGTCAGGCAGTTTGAACTGAAGTGAGTGCCGCATAGATCATCAGCATAGATGATCAGTATTTACCAGTACCTTCAGTCTTCATGTGAAAAACACAACAGCGCCACTGCTGAGTAAACTTTATAAACATTGAAATTGAATACACAACTTCAACCAGATAAAAGTAAAAACGGCACTGCAGGTTGATGTTGGATTCACAGCAAATATTGAACATCCATTCATCATCATCCACTTGTACGTCACTAGGTTATGGATGCAGCGCCACCCAAATCACATGGTACATGGTACCAGCCCCTCGTGAACCTTGGTGAACTTACCGAATGGGACCAACCGGCCTGACCGGGATTCAATCTTGGCCAATTCCACTTCTCAGCTCCCACAAGGTGTCTTTCTTTGTGTTTCCATCCATCCATTTGGAACCACTTGTCCATTAGCGGGTCACGGGGGCTGCAGTCTCCACAACTGCCACCCAAATCACATTGCACCAAACTGTACCTTCCTCCAGGTGGTGAGTCCACTGGAAGTCAACTGCCCTAACTGGGATTCAATATTTGCCCAGGAGTTGAACCCTGGCGTTTCAAACCAAATACTGAGACATTGCCGCTGGGCCAAAGTGAAGGCCTTGTTTGACATGCAGAAAAATTGCAAGTTGCTGCATCAATAATGTACGAGAATGTGAATTTCTGACTCGCCGTTAGTACATTTGCATGTATTGTGCCTTGTTAATTTTACTGCAATTGAATGAACACCATCCACGACTTATTTGAGTTGTGACTTTTACTACACAGTCGTTGTCACTGTAGGCATGCGCTGTATATGAAAGTGTTTGATGTTATGTAACTGAGTACTCAACAAACACATGCTACATGGAAACGCCTTCACGCTGCATTCTAATTTGACGTTAACGTAGACAAAACAAGTTTGCTGGTCACGGCTGAGCAGGTTAACTCACGAGTCAAGTTGAAGTTTAGTGAGTTTAGTTATTCCAGATGCAGGATGAAAGGTGAAAATGCAGTACGCTGCTGCTGACAAACAGTCACTTAATAACATCTAGTCACACAAATTGCAGACTGTCAGCTGCAGCGCTGTTCTTAATGCGGCATCGCTTTTATAGCATGTATGCATGATAAAGCACATATGCCTTCTTAGGCTACAAAACAATTGAGCTGTAACTAATAGTGAAAATGAATGATTTATAGGCTGGTCCAGTGAAGAAGGTCATTGTCTGCATCGTCTGATGAGCGGATGGTTGGATAGGGACTCGTCCCTGCATGGCACAGAAATCCTGCTGTGGACGAGACACGAGCAAGTCTTTGGACTATGGACAGGCTTTTTCTTTGAATTGCACGAGTAAGAAAAATGACATTAGTGACATAAGATTGTAAATTAGAGCAGTGTCTCATTGATTAACTTTATATAGTAATGTGATTAGGTGGAAACCCCAGGGTTGCAGAAATAGACACAGCCCCAGGAAGAAATATATAAACAGATTATCATAAAGTAATGTATTAAAAAATCTATATAAATATATACATTTTATGGAAGTAAGGGAATTTTATCACCTCAAGCATACAGTTTTGTGTGTAACATATACACAAATTCAATGTGTAAAGTTTACATTTTTATAGAATTGATAGCCATGATGAAAACAAAAAAACACTGGGAATAGCAAAAATACTAAGAGCTTTTAATCAAGAGAATTTTTTTGTGTGTGTGGTTTAAAAGGCGCTGGTGGTTGAAGTTCTTCTTACCAGAGTGAGAATAAAGGCGTTAACCCTGTGAGATTTCTCAGCTTGCTCACAAAAGTAAAAGAATCAATGAATGAGGAAGAGGGGGGGGTTATAAAAAAGCAGGGAGCCTGAGAGCTCTATACACTAAGTTAGCCTTTATTAAAACCCTGAAAACACTGCATAGATTAATGGTTTAAGGGGCCCGATCCACGCAGAGGGAATTCTTTTAAAGTAAGTCCCACTGTTAGAACATAAAAGAGACCCTCTACCATGTACCTGCTGCTATAATTCAAGGTCTGAGGGGGCAACACAACACTCCACCCCCCTCAGAGACTCAGCATCTCGACTATAACTTGAAGACTACTATTTTTTATGGTTTGTAGGCTATTTTACCTACAAACCAGGTGAACAGGAAAGGGAAGTGTGGAAATTGTACAGATTGGCTACGTTTTGGGAATTCCGTTTTTCCCATCCATACGTATGTTTTCAAAAGGGACTGTTGATTTGTCTTATAATAATAAAAAAAAATTGATAATCAACCACACGTTAATATGCCAGTGTATCCTACGGGAAGTTTTGAAATTGTTGACCTACTTCAGATTCAGATTTCGGGGGCCCAGTCGGTGGTCTGGAAGCACTTCACACCCTGGAAATTACCATAATAAAAGCTGAAAAGGTCTGTCAATTTTTTTTTTTTCCCATCTGAAGTGGTTTTAGTGAAATTACATTCAACTCAACGTCCTTAAATCAATTTTTTAACAAGCAAACATTAAGAAAGAATGCTGCCATTAAAATTTCAAGATTCAGTTCAAACTTATCCCTGGAGCCTACATGTTTTCTGTGGCTGTAAATCTTACGGAAAAGGTTGTGGTTGTTTGCATTCTTGGGAAAAAAAAACACATTACATAAAATATAGATGAACAAAAGTCAACTTGTTTCATTTTCTGGTCAACAAAAAAATCATCACTCCAGGACAGACTGGAGAGAGAATCAACTCAGGTCAAATTTTGAAAAATATCTTTACTGTTTTGTCCATGAACAGAGCTCACATTGACGGTAGGTGATGAATTATTGCTACAAGGCAAACGCAAAGACTGTCTTCGTTTTTTTTTAATTCTTCATAAATAATCCAAAAGACCAGTGTCCTGGTGTAGCTTTGGAATCTGTATGCACTTTGTTAAAGACTGAAATACATATTAATTTACTTATTTTTATCATTTGCTTCTGATACTAGTTGTTGTGGATACTTTTAAACTTGAATATCTAAAATATTCTGCCATTTTTAACATCAAGAAGATCATTAAATCAAATAGGGTTTGTGCGTGGATCATCTCTATGACCTCTGGTTCTATGCTGCAGTCCAGAAAATGCCCACATTGACCGAGTTACACTCAGGCATCCCTCAAAGACATGGGATTGGCTCCTAATCCTCACTGAAACGTTAAAAATTGAATGCTACAATAAGAACATTTGCAACATTTCAAGTAATTACCTTTTCCTCAGGGTATTCACTGTAAGGATTTATTCTGCAGCATGTGCTGCGAGGTCACAAGAGCTTGACGGGGATTAAATTGTCTGGTGATTCCACGAATCGTTCCCAGGAGCTTAAAGAGGAAAAAGAAATTGCATCATTTTTTTTTTTTTAGAAAACTGTTTGGTATTCTCCTTAGGACACATACTTTTTAACTAGCACAACAGCCCTAAGTATATTTTTTCTTCATTTTCTTGCATTGGGAGCAGCTCAAAGTTCCTCTAACGGCCAAGCTTACTTCTAGAGTTTTTTTTTTAACCCTTCTTCCTCTTTTCTTATAGCTGATGGTGGTAGGCAACATATTAAGGGGCCTTCACTTACACAAAGCTGTTTAAAGCCTCTTTTACCACAACCAGGACAGTACGGTTTATACATTATAGGAGATTCCTGCCAGCCAGCCCTGTTTACCTTCCATAATTAGGCCACCCACATTCACAATCATGTGCCCCTGATGGTAACACTTACGATGTTCGGACCTTTCACACAGGGAACGTGTAATAATTAAACAAAAACATGAGTACGTGCTGCTAAATCTGGTATCTAGGCAGTACAAGAACAGAATTAAGTATGCTTAATGTACACTTTGACTAAGCGGGAAGCAAGAGAATAAACATACGTGCGCTTTTCTATATTCAATGTATGTATAACTATATATTTTTATGATATATTTCTTGGAGAATGTAAACCAGGAGGAAGATTAACTCTATATTTTGGCTTTTTGCACTAGTTATGTAACTTCCAAAGGTGCTTCTTGTTGCGTGCGAGTGTTCATGAGGGGGAGTCCGCCGTTGGACAACGGATGATTGGCTGAGATACGTCACGCGTGTGATTGACAGCCACTCGGCCCAATCAACGCGCGGCCTCCGTCTCGGCCCACTTGCTGCCTGTGGAGGCGACGTGAGCGGAGTGTGTCTTCGGGACTGGGACACTGTGCCGTTATGTCGGTTTGGTAACAGTTTGTACTACTCGTTAAACCGGATCTCAACCCGGCTGGAGGATGTTTAATTCTTGTCACGCTGAGAAAGGACGTCGTTATATTCCCATTACAGTCGACGGTGCTCGTGAACTGTGAAGTTTGGCCAAGTGGAAGCGTACGCTTCGGGACGTGAAGTAACCACAGGATTTGCTTGTGGATTTGGTGCAAACTCGGTATGTGAATTATTGACATTGAGTCACAAATTTAACAAGAAAAACAGCTTCAAAAAGTTAGACATTGTCGTTTGCGCGGCACCTCTTTGAGAATTTATCGTGTTTTCTAAAGAAAAAAAATGTTTAACGGCCGTTAGGTCATATTTCTGCATTATCTTGCAATAGTACGTCAGTTTATTTGTGTATTTATTTCCAGCGTTTATTTATTTACAGCGTATCTCCTTCTCGACATGTACGTTTCATTGATGTATATTTTTACGTTAAATAATTACCATAGCTGGGAACAAAGATAATTATCCGTTTGGGTTAACGTTAGCCAACTTAAGCTAAGTTAGCTTTAACCCTTTCCTGCCTTAACTTTAACCCTTTCCTGCCTCAACATCTTCCTTCACACAGTTCTGCCATTGCAATGGACTTAAATGTAGCTCTAATGAAATAAAAACAACACATACTTATACAAAATGTAGGTGTCACTTATAAATGTGTTTTTGGTTAACATGTAACGGCATTAGTTAGAATTAGTTATTCATTCATATTCATTCCTAAATGCAAATATAAGCAATCACCTCATAATCTTCCCTTGGAAACATTAAAGTGTATAAAAAACATCCACCAACATGTTTTAACGTAAAATTACCTTTCAAATGTGTGTTGCAAACGTTTATTTGGTTTTACATTCTCAAAAAGCAGCTGGTATTTCAGAATAAATTTCCTCTTTAATGTTTTATCCGCGCTATATTACTGCATGTTTGAATGTCCGGTAGTTGGGACGTATATGGGCTTTGCATGTGACTCTGTGTGTATATTGACTATATCGTGTAGTTGACTTATGCAACGTGTTACAAATGGCCTCCACTCTCATCTTACAGGTCTGGATTGCATTCTCAGGATCGCAGCTGCAGGCCATTTACTGATGGGTACATACTGTGAGGCAACACGCCAAGAGAACTGTAAATCATTCAGAAGAAATGAGAACTGTGAAAGAATGAAGACAAGCTAGATATTGTCCCTGCCCTGCTATTAGAGACCAACTTTGTTGGACATATCTGGACGAGACGCAGAATAAGGCAAAGAAAAAGAAACGTCGCCCGTCTACAAAAGAAATAATTCTTACAGAGTTATCAAAATGAGTGCTGAAGGATATCAGTATAGGGCGCTGTATGACTACAAGAAGGAGAGGGAGGAGGACATAGATCTGCATGTGGGAGACATTCTGTTGGTGAGCAAAGGTGCTCTGATGGCTCTGGGTTACACAGAGGGACAGGAGCAGAGGTCCGAGGAGATTGGCTGGCTGCCCGGCCTTAATGAAACCACTCAGGAAAAGGGGGACTTCCCGGGGACATATGTTGAGTACATAGGAAAGAAGTGGATATCTCCCCCCACACCCAAGCCAAGGCCCGTCAGACCCTTACCTGTTGCACCAGGTTCCTACAAAGCAGAGGACTCGGATTCTGAACAAAGTGAGTATAAATGTGATTAAAAAGGGATATGTCTTGGGTCATTACAACTTTTGATCATTCTTTATTAAACAATCTCAACATCAAAAGTTTTCTTATCTACCTCAGTAATTTATTTAAATACCAACAGCTGTTGTGGAACATTTTTTTTTAGATCATTATCAAAAAAGAATGTTATCAGTGACACAACTTTGTTAGTAAATGTACTAGAAGTAGCCTGTGTTTAGTCACATTCGGCTTATTGTTCATGTCTGGTTCCACTGACTAAAGGCTACATTTTCTAAAAATAACTCATTCACTCCTTCATCTCAGTTAAATACATAATGGCCCCATCATTTGACAACCTCCTTCCACTTATGTACTGTTTCTTTTAGCCGTCACATCTATAACCCAAGTAATACTATCCACAAATAATCCACTAATAACCACAAATGGTAAATGATGGACATCGTATTTACGCAATTGTGACACACTGGACTGATTTTAAAACAACAATCTGATTTAAAATAGTAACTTTTTAGGAGCGAGTGAGCAAGTCCCGGGCTGAGCCACTGCACTGAATGAGAACAGAACTTGGTCCCAGAGGACAGTGGTTCTGGCAGGAGTCCACGCCATAAAACACTGAAGCATCTCATGTCAGCCATATGATACCAGTGCAGGTCACCTGTGCTTCTGTGCACGGCCTTATCTTTCAGTTAGCAGGTACCTTCATGCGGTTAGATTGGATGATTTGAAAGAGTGTGGGGATATTGAAGAACTGCTTGTACTGCTTAAAACAATTTAATTTTAAAGAACCTTGTTTTTATTTAAGAAGCAGCAGAGTTTTTCAGGCACTTTGAATCCTACTAAAAGAGCACACTTGCTGTAAATAATTTATGTAAAACTTTTTTAAAAATTTGTAATCATCATATGTGGAAGCTCACAGCTACAAACTGAAATTTGAACCGGTGGTGTCTAAAGCTTCTTTGCTCTCCTAAAGAGCAACTGGAGTAGGGTTTCTAGATTTTGCCTTTTGTGGTACGGCTGTGAAATTCTTCACTGTGGTTTTGCAGGGTGAGCGAGGAGCTGTATGAAGGGGGCATGTGTAAGATGGCTGTCGTGGATGAGTGGCAGCGATCGGCCTGTAGCGAGGGTGAATGTAGCACCAGGAGAAGAAAAGTCTCTGTGTCCTCCTGGACTACGGGAGTCAGAGGGGGATGTGAAGGGGCCCTGAGGTTGTGGGTAAAGGGAAAGGGAGGCCCAGTACTAGCCAAAGTGTTGATGTACAGCAAAGTGTGCAAAAGGATCAGGACTGGAGTGAAGCTGGGGGCATGGCAGAGGGGCTGAAGTGGGAGAAGGGGTGGAGGCACCAGGGCCCTGCATGCACTGAGGGGCTTTGAAGAGGGGCTTGGGGCTCTGTGATGGAGGCAGGGCTGTTGCTGCTCCCAGAGTGTTTGTGATTTATTGCGCACCACTGAAGGATCTCACTCCCTTCCTCCTACTCTTCAGCTTTTTTTTTCTTCTTCCTCCTCCTCCTCTCCTTCCTTCTCTTTTTAATGTTTTGATAGTTCCTACAGTCAGCTCTGGCAGGGAGAAAAGAGGTGGAGAATGGAGGCTTGGAGAGGGGCCTCTCCTCTCTGAGCCACAGGGGTTTACATGAGTGCAGCAGATGTGGACAGGGTAAGACAGAAAGAAGAGAGCCAGGCTCTCCATTCCAGCTTCCCGGCTTTTTTCCCCTTTAACATAAAAGTGTGCTCCTTTTTTGGGCCATTTAGTTGTGGTAATACTGTGTTTAGGTCCACCAAAAAAAATGAAACACATATAACTTGATTTTCAAAAGCAACTTCAGAACTCCCCTAGGACTCAGTCTTAATTTAGATAAATAGAAGTCAAGGCAAGTATCATAGATTGGTAACGGTTGTATGAGTTTCCTGTTTGACAGCCGTTTCAGTGAGTCTGTTTAATGCAACGGTAAAGGCACTGAACAGTTAAAGTTTTCATTGTTGACTATAATTGCCCTTTATCTTCTAACAGCCAGTCTGCGGCAACATTCTTCCAAATGTTAGAGATAAAAAAAAAGTGAATAACTGGTCGTTACTCTGCATGCTCTCACAGGGTTCAGCCTGCCTGCTCAGGCTTGTCCAAGGAAATATTTGATGCTATACAATCTTCTCCTGCTACACACAGGTTTCTCTGTGTGCTTTTGTGAAGCTGGGGCTTCCATACATTACTACAGTTACACACTGCATGTAAACATTTGCAAAAAAAAGTGGAACTATCGAAGCTTTGTAGTCAAAAAACCATAAGAGATTATCACAACGTGTTTGTTTTTATAGGTCTGATTCTATTCTGTACCACAAAAGTAGGTGGTAGCTGGCAATTATTGCATGTGTATGAAAATGTTTGTTTTGAGAGGTCTTTCAGGATGAAAAAGATCAGGGTATGCAAAGGAGCCAGTTGCAGAATGTGCTGCATAGCTGGAGATTGAGATAACATAGCTCTCCTTCTCTGGGCCTCTTCAGCACTCAGGCCGACATCTGCTGTAGTCAACACAATGTTGTTGCTGTTGATTTTTCACCTCTCCCTTTAGCTGAAGTTGTCAGACAACCCTTCAGTGCATTTTGGTTGTGATATACTGTACTTTTATACATGCATTTGGTAACCAAAGCCCACTTGGTGGTGCCCACTTGGTGGACCCACCTTAAGTAAACAGGTACTTAGGGTTCAGTTTTGTACTTCTACTTTTGCATTTCGTTTACGTCACATTCCGTCCATATTGTCTTTTCTTTGTTGAGCTGTGACTTTCTGATTCATGATTCACACGGCCCCTCTTTAAACATTTCTACCTCTACTGTTATTGTTCAGTCATTCGCGCAAGTCACCTGTGCTCTTCAATATCTGCCCCATGAGTTGTGGTGCAGACTTGTTTCTTTTGATGTGTTGTTAATACAGGTAACAAGGATTTTTTTAAAAAGATTTTCAGTTGTTATAGGGGGTAGATCAGAGGTGCCTTCACTTTTTTGTCTTATGAGCTACTTTTCAAATGACCTACATTAAGATAAATCATGAGTGATATTGTCTGAGTCATTACCTTTATTATTCTCGCTTTTGCCCAGTGATTGGCATCTTAAAATAGAACTGCATCTCTAGTTTTTATTACTATTAAATTTTATGTTATTGCTCATGATCTACTAGCATTCCTTTGGAGATCTACTGGTAGATCCCGCTGTACCTATTGGGTACAACTGGGCTAGATTGACACACCTGCAACCAAACAGTTTCAGGTTCATTGCTATTAGGCCAGGCATGTCCATACTGTTCCACAAAGGGCCACAGGTTTTTTTTTTCCAACCAAGCAGCAGCACACCTGACTTAACAGGTTTTATCAACTGATCTCATTCATCAGACAGCTGATTGGTCAAGCTATGTGCTCTTGATTGGTTGGAACAAAAACAGCCACACAGGCCTTTTATGGAACACTTTGAACATGCCTACCTCAGTATAGTGATATATTACATTACATTACATTACATTGCATTTAGCAGACGCTTTTATCCAAAGCGACTTACTTAAACTATTATATAACGCTATAAACAATACTTCATTTATTAACTGGTTGACTTGCGAATGTTGGACTTTTTTTCCTCAATACATATTTATTTGTTAGGTCGCAGAGGTGTATCATATTAGCTGTAAGAGTTCTGTCGCTGTGTCAGCGTTTTCCAGTACGGATGTGTCAACATTGAAAAGCCCTGTTCTGCTCTTGCGAAACCATACAAAATGAAATTAGTCTATTTTTCTCTGCCTGCTGTGCTGCAGTAAACTAATGTGCCAGAATATTAAAAAAACCCAACCCTGATTAGACCCTGCCACTCACACAGTCTTGTAACCAATGGGGTTTATGGGTAACTGTAAATTTGACCTAGCGGATTCCGATGTGAATCCTAACTTCTGACCTCAGGCATCCTCATGGATTTTTAGTAAATGTCTTCTATAAAACTTAAGGTCCAGTAACCGTTGACTCACGGCATTTCAGAAAGTGTTGTGGAGTCCTTCCAACACTTGCACTGCGTTAGTCATTGTGGTCAGAGTTTGTATTTTTATTGCTTGCTCACATGGATTCTTGCAACTACCTGCACCAGCATTGCCTACACAGAAGGGACTTATCTATCTAGTTTCCACCCGGTTAAAAAAGTAAAGCTGTGTAAAGTTGATCTGAACACAGACAATGATGGGTTCTTGACTCAAGACAGAGGTGACAATGAGAGTGCAGACAGACCGAGACAACAGGAAAAAAAAAAAAACTACTTTCAACCACATGGGCTTACTTAGAAGCCATGGCTGCTGTGCTGTGTGTGTTGTTGGCAGCCTAACCATCCATTGCATTTAACCCGCTTTCAGGGTCAACACAGGTTAAGCTTGAGTCTGTAATGTTGCTCAGTGACGGTAAGAAACACACATACTGTAGGTACAAACCAGTAAGAGTGCTGAAATCTGAATGTATTTTTTACCTTTGCGGTTAAAAGTTTAAGCAAAGCAAGTGTTTTAAAAAAGAGCTTCAGTAGCGCAAAGGTGTTTTTGGAGAAAAGCAATCAAGGAGAACTGAATAAGTTTTCCAAATATACAGTGTATTTTAGGGGAAGACAAGCTTGTGTGTGTCTGCATGCGTGCACTGCCGGGAGGTGTGGTGTCACTTAACAATTTTAACATAACATATTCAAGATTGTTTTCATTCTTAATGTTTAGGTGATATTCCAACTGCTACTTAGTTCGCAATATAATCAGTTTGTTCATGGCTCTGTAAGGCTAATAGATTTTGAGATTGTTTTAACTAACATTAAATTGTTATCATTACATAATATTGTTACACTTTCATGGATAGATAGACAGATTTCATTCATTTAACTTATTTTCTTAAAACAACAAACTCAAAGTGTATCTAATTATCTTTTAAATGGCTGTGCTGTTTATTTTGAACGTCATTTGCAAGCAACAGTATAATTAAGTGAAACCGGAGCTGTACTGGCAGAAAAACAATGTGTACAATGTATTAAATGCATTACAATTATATTGCCAAATCCCTGAAAGTGTGTAAAAGAGAGAATATTGCCCTAATATGACTACAAATTCTTGTGTGCATTATTTAAAAATAGCTGTCAATTATTTATAATAATATATCTCACCCGTATTGACTCTTGTGGTTTGTCACCTGACAGTGGTTTTAATAGTTTGTGATTGGTTTTCTGCACATCAGCACAAACCACCTCTTTCTGCAGTCATGGCCTTTCATAATGGCTGCTGCCAGCAACAAGCCAGAGGTGTGATTTTTCATGCAGGTTGCATCAGTGGTGGTCTGCAGCTCCGAGAGGGTTAATTGTCAATGTGTAGCAACAGTCTCCTCATTGGCTGTCACTTCAGCTTCTGCAATGCATCTTCTGGCCTACAGGAGGAGACATTGCCTTCCCTTTCCCCTTTAATGTCTTCAGCTAAGGAAGGTGCCTATAAAAGGTGTAGCCTTGATGTTTAGAGAGTCCTATTATATGTTTGTAATTGTCCACTTTTGTGGTGTTCTACTTAAATTTTTTTTATTATTATTTTACTGCTTTTTACATTTTATTTGAAATAACACTAATGCAAAATTTTTTTTTACATCCTTCAGCTAATAATTCACTGTGGACTTGTGGATTTTTACATTTCATCATAATTGTAGTTTTTGTTCTATAAAATGCATTCCATGCCTGTGAAGATCTGTCTTAGGATAATCCTCCCTTGTGTAGTTCTGATTATATACTAGTACTTATAAAGACGCAAGACGTCTTTCAGAAAAGAAGAAATGGTACAAATGTTGGTTACTTGAGTGGGTCCTCTAAATTTACCCTAAGTGTGAGCTATCTTTAGTTTGGCCATGGTGCCCCAGCCCTGTCCTGCCCACAGTCTGCAGTTTAGACATACCATTTGAGCCGGGGAGATTGTCCCCCTCACACCCCCACGGCAGCAGCAGCAACAGTGGCAGCTGCCTTGACTTCCCCGACCTGTGGTTGACTGGCTATTGACTGGCTAAGGCTTCCTGGGACATAATGTGAAATGTCTACCAAATGTACAGGCTTGCAGAGACATGTCCAAGAGGGCCCCATCTGTGCTTTTCCTCCTCCCAACTTTCTTCAAAAACCAGCTCATGTAGAAAATGAGAACAGTCTGATGGTATGTCTAAAAGTAACGACTAAGCTGACTGCATATATCTAGATATATGCATACATATAGGTGTATTCGTAAAAGAGATGAAACATAGGATAGTAATGAAATAATATATATTTGGTTTGAAATACCAGTGCAGTACGGTACATGTGCCACAGGTTCACAAAATTTCTCCTCTCCCTGTTTCCTTACGCACAGCACTTCTGCTCTGCCTTCATTCTTCACACACAATCTATCACCCTACACTCTCACTCACAGTCAGCAACGACTATCGACAAGTAACCTGCCTCACTAGTGGTAGCGAGCACCTTACTACCTTGACTTGAGAAGGCAGATGTCACATTGTTATTATGGTCAATATACTATTTTTATTACATGTTTTCTCCCCAGTCTGACTAATATACACATATAAACACTCTTGTTCAACTTCAACTTTTATTTGTTTATTGTGCCAGATCATAACAGCCATTATCTCAAGGCACTCTAGGGCAAAAAGCAGAAGAATATACACAAACATAAGAAAACATGCAGTAACAGTTAAATACAGATAGATAGATAGATAGATAGATAGATAGATAGATACTTCCAAATAATAGATACTTCCAAATAATCTAGACTGGGGGGAAAAAGAGAAAAAAACCTCCAGGTGACAGACAGTGGATGGGATCCTCACCCAGGACAGACAGGCGGGCCAAGAAGACATATAAGAATTCATTTATAAAACAAATTCGATTAAGTTGGAAATTCCTGAAGACAGTGTAATCAAATCAGCATTTGGACTTTTGCTTGAAAATAAGCATAAGAAAGCTACAATTTTCTAAAATTGGTAATCGCTGTTGACTTGTGTTTCCATGGCTGCTAGACAAGACCAGGAAGAGCCAGGAGGTCTTTGATTTTAGGCCAAGGCATCTTGGAAGTCATGGCCGATAGCTTGAAACATTTCTGTCATATTTTGTCTGCTACTCGATACAAATACATTGGCACCACCACTATCCAATCGTTGACAGTACCTAGAAGCAATCCTATCTCCAGTGTACACTTCGCCACAACAACAACTCTTGTTATTCACAGGTTGTAAGCAGATGTGGTAAAAAACCCATGCATTGCGTTGTTGTTTTTTGTCAAATCATCAACTTGCGATTCTTTCTTTGCGATTCTGTTTTGAGCGATGTGCATCGATGAACAGCGTAGTGTCGGGTGGTTTGGGAGGTTAATTTTAGCCACGGGTTGTGATTTGAGTTTCTCAGAAAAAGGTTGGCTATAAAATGGCAGCTGTGTTAGATATCTTGTCTGGGAGAAAGGTTACACTTCCAAGGTGTGCGATGGCAGCACTGCGTGTCTCAATCTCTATTTAGGGAAACTTTGGTGTTCCATCTCAGACTTCACTGCTTCTGAGAAAAACCCCTCCTGTGTTTCAGTTCCAATAATGTCTTCCAGATGGACTAGTTGTCCTACATGAAGTTTTTTGTGCTTTCTGTGGTTAGAAGGACTTAAGTAATCCAGTTCCTTCACACGCAAAGCGGGCCTGTGAGCAGCGCAGGTGAAAAAGGATGTGGATTTGGATGAAGTGCTTCATTATTTGCATGAGTGAACACTTTTTGGTAGGAGTGTGTAAATCTTCGCTAATGACTGACACGCATGCATAACTCGGAGCCGCACTTGAAAGTTTGGACGTGTCAAACTTTTTTTTTTTAAGGTAAAAAGAAAGACAAATATAGTTCCTAGAAAGACTTCCATTCATACATTTTGAACATTTTCAACCTGCCGACATAAATTTAAACAGTTGAGCCCTTGAGTCAAACGGCCTTTCAAAATGAATCCAAATAAAACCACTGCCAACCATAGTATCCTTTCATGTCCACACCTGGGTACAAAGTTCTGAAGGAAAAAGAACTAGGAGAAAAAAGTGAGACCTGGCTTACCTCATATCACACAGTGTTTGCTTGGTTTGGTTCCTCAGCACAGTTTGGTTTCATTTCAGCACCAACACCTCATTTGAAAAAACAAAAAATCAGTCTTTTGTAAATAATTCACCTTTTTGACTTCTGAAGTCTTTGCTTTGGTCTTGTTTCTGCTTTCTTTTGAAGTCCCCCTCAGCTTGTGTAGTCATAAATCATGCACCGAATCAAAAGTTGTTTGTTTACGAGTCGCAGATCGTGCTGTTTTTATAAACATTCAGATCGGCAGTTTACCTCTTTTTAAACTTTTGCTTCCAAAAAGAGTATTCATTTTTAAAACTGTTTGGGAAAAAAAACCTCTTTCTTTATAGGTCCTTTAACTGCTGTGTTCTAATAATTCGACTGACCTTTTTTATTTTTCATTTTGTTTTTTCAGGTTGTTTGTTGGACCTGACTGAACAGTTTTCACTTCCTGACACTGCTCCGCCAATGTTGGTCAAACTGCTGGAAACCATTGAGAAAAAAGGTAATTGTTGACAATATGACACTGTAGTTTTCTCACTCAGTTTATTAAATGCACTTTACTGAGGGACTTGTGATTGAGATTACTATAAATGTACACATTGACTAACAGTATGTCACCGTTGATTTGCAGGTCTTGACAGTTCCACCCTGTATCGAACATTTACAGCCGGTGCTGGGTATGAAGTCAGGCAACTCTTTGAATGTGGTAAGATGATGATCTTTTGTGATTGAGAGTTGCATGCGATTCAGGCAGACAGACAGAACTTTATTAATCCCCCGGAAATATCCTTCGCGAAATTATGGTTCCAGCAGTAGAGCAAGAACTAGAGATTAATGCAATTAGGTAGCTAGGTGGGTTAATGTTAGTAGCTAGGTTAATAGCTTATTTAAGTCTGAAGTGAGAATGCAGTGCATACACTGTGAAGTACTGCAGGTGGCCTTAATTTATCTTTGTGTTATAGCTTCTATATGAACACACCTACAAAGTAGAAGCACATAAACTGTGGGACAAGATCTTGCAAGTGTACACAATAAAGTACACAGATTGTATACCACTGTGAAAATGTAGTCACTGTCATAAATGCTGTGGCAACATTAAAATGAACCTACACCCCACTGGTTATTGCATATAAAGCTTTGCTATAAAACTACACAAGGGCAGAGTGCACACATGGACTTGGACTTTCACCATTTTTATAACACACCGTGTTAAGATGTGACTCTGTAATGTAGCATTTATACCTTTTTGAAAATTCACTATATTAAAACAGATCCACTTTTCATTGCAGATCTTCCGTCGGTAGATCTGGATCAGTTTGATCTTCCCGTCCTATGTGATGGTCTGCGCAGGTACCTACAGGATCTTCCACAGCCCATTGTACACTCTGCATTACACGCTCAGATGGTCCTCACAGCCAAAGGTGAGAAAGAACATCAGGCATGAAACTAAGATTTTGTTGGTTTATTAGTCCATCCTGCATGGTGAACCACCGATGTCATCACCGGGGTGCTGCGTTAGAACATTTAGTACTCTGAACAATAAACCACAATGATCACATGTAAATGTAGCTTCTTTTTGCCATTCCTTTTTGCAGGCAAATTTCTCACACAACACTGCATTGCTACAGTCTCTTGCAGTCACATGGCCAGAAACAGGATATTTGTGGTTGATAGGAACTAAAACAAGACTGAAAGTTTATCTCTAGCATAGCCGAGCAACCAATCACCTGCGAGTGTACCTTACGCACTTTGTCAACCGCACAATGTCGCAGAGGTTTTTTTTTTTTTTTTTCAAACCAAACTGCACAAGACAATTTTCCGATCACCTCATTGTTCTTCATTCTAACTTTCCTCCCTAAACCAAGACTTTGTGGCGTCTTTTTTTTGTTTTCTTTGTCTTACGGATCTGTTGTCCGTTCACATTAACAGAAGTGGTGAACGGTGAGGAATGTGCCCAGCTGCTACGTCGCATCTCCAACACCCCGAGTCTGCCTCCCCAGTACTGGCTAACGCTCCACTGTCTGCTAAGACATTTTGCCAGAGTCTGTGAAAGTGGCTCCAAGAACCTGCTCACGGCAAGAGCTCTGGGCGAGATCTTCAGTCCTATATTTTTCAGACAGCAAACCACCAGGTGGGTGTCAAAGTAACCGCGTGCCAACGCTGCATACTGGGGGCTTGTCAAAGATAGACTTTCAGACAGCAGACAGACAGGCCAGTCGACTCAGCCATACAACACTAAGACACACAAGTTCAGACATGAACGCCTGTCCGGATACACAGGCGTGCATGTGCACATGCACATGAATTCAACGTACGTCTGCCAGGCACATAATGGGTTTCAGCTGTATTTTGATAGTCAGGAGTTGAAACACAAATATTAAGGCTTTGTCAATACCTGAAAGCTAAACTACATTTAATAAAACCTTTCTCCCTTTAGTTGTGAACCCAGTCTGGATTCTCACATCAAGATCATTGAACTTCTGGTGACCAGTGAATGGAATGAAACTCAGGCTGCTCCAGGTACTTGCATCTTTTTATAAATTTATTTTTAGGATTGTAAAACATTGTGCATGTGGGCAGTTGGTAGCCTAGCGGTTAAGGAAACGGACTTGGGTCCGCAAGGACGAATCTCCCCACTGCCAACTTACCACTGAGGTGCCCTGAGCATGGTATCGCCCGCACACACTGCACCCTGGTGCTGGCTCAGCTGGATGCCCTCTGTTCATTACGGTGATGGGTTAAATGCAGAGGGAAAATTTCCTGAATAAATAAATTAATAAAGTTCTAAACATGAAAAAAAACAATTATAGAACAGTTTTTTATGGGTCATTTGTCTATGAATGTAAAGAACTTTTTTTAATGAACCAAAAAAAAATCATGTTTATTCACTGAAGCCAAAATGTGTCGCATTAAAATCCCTATAGAAATGCTTCTTTGATGATAATAATGATATAAAATGTTCTTGTGAGGCCAGTATCACCTTCTATGATATCCTATACACTTAATATCAGCCGGTGTGCAGTGGCAGTGTCTGCAGCACATAAATCAGCAGTCTGCAGTCCATACATCCATGTGTCCAGGGGTTAATGCAGCAGAAATCCCCTGTTAATGTCAACTGCAGAACCGCACAAAGTCCGTTTTCAGGGCTGTTTTATTGGTGGCCCGAGTAGATGGAGTTCGTCTGGTGTTGTGAGCTGCACGACACAGTTATGTTTTTACAGTACTGGTTAAAAGCACTATCATTGGCTCGGCCAGAGGCCTGAGGCTGGCCGTTTAAAACGTTTTTATTACCTGTTAGTGCTATTTATAATGTCCCTGCGTATGGGCCCACGCTCAGCTGTCAGTAATTTGCACCTGCAGGAGCATTTTGGCAGCGAGACAGAAGGGATGCATGAAGCATAGAATGAATAGGCAGTTGGGTATAGACCAAAACCCCTAAATTCTACTTGCATGCTGCCTCCAACTTTGGTGCGTGCAACTCACTACTGGCCGGAGGTATTTCAAGCCGAGTCACCGGCGTCCCACAGAAGTCAGTATTTCAAGGAGAGGAAAGTGGAGCAAGCGTGAGGCGCAGAGAATAGACTTCTTCGAAAACACACATGTACATTCTGTACATATGTTTCTGTGAATGACCCATGTGTGCTCAGACATGTGTGTGTGTCTGCAGGTCGGGGTGTGTGCGTGTCTCCTCCCAGTTACTGCGTGCCTATTTTAAGTGACCAACAAAAGGGCCACTTAGATCTGGTTGGCTGGAAAGTCAGTCGACTCCACAGAGCTCTTCTTGTTAACCGAGAGCAGCTTCTGGTTTCTATGACAGCCCCCCCGCCCTCGACCCACCCAGACCCCCGCCGTCCCACAACCTCTAGTCCTCCCTCTGCCTGAATCTACACATGTCCTCCCTGCCTCAAAGTGCCCAGCTCAGCAAATATTTGAAACTTTGCAAGTTAATCATAAGACTGAATCACCCCCCCACCTCCTCCTGCTCCTTTACAAACAGACAGAGGTAAAGTGGGAGTGACTAAAGAGGGGGAAGGAGAGAGAGGGAGAGGGAGTGAGACACGCAGACACATACAGCCGGCACGAGTGGCTGCTTTCAGAGGAGACAGAAGTGACACCACAGCAACTCCTGTTAATCGTTAACTATCTTCCGCCATGTGAGAAGGCCTCAGCCTCACACAGCTCAGAGAGAGAGAGAGAGAGAGGGAGAGAGGAGGAGGAGGAGGAGGAGACTTGACCTTTTACCAAACTTGTAGCTGGGACCCAGCAGTCAGAAATCTAGAGATTCGCGTGTTGCACCTGCTCTGTACCAAGTGGATTACCTGGATTTCATTAAGAAGCCCGTAAAACAGTAGCTGTCCACGATTTCTAACACAAGGCACATTTACCTTCTCTGTGAACCTGAACTATGAAATGGAGCTCTGCTGGAGGACTTGAATCTAATGCTCTTGGATCTAACTTAACTTTGGGGAATAAGGCAGGAGCTACAGGGACAAAGCTGTCACTTCACAAAAAGATGCACAACATGCAGCGTAAGTCTGATGCTGCGAGCTGTTTTTCCTTTCTGTGTCAGTTTTTTCAGGAGTATAAAGGAAAAAAAAATCATAACATTCAACTGAAAATTGAAATGGTGGATAAATAAACTTTCTACATCTATGTAAATCCGACTGAAATAGATGGGAAGTTTCTCTTAAAATTACTTTTTTAGTCTTTTTTAAACCATAATAATCTCAATTACAGTTTCTAGTTTGTCTTCTGTTCCTAGATGGCATAAAGTCAACATTTTTCAAACTGTCGGGAAATATTCAAATTATTTTTAAAATAATCATTTTTCATTGCGCTGATTAAACTTGTGGGGATTTTTATATTATTCGTGGTATAAGTGTAAATTTCCAAAAGTGTTTTTTTTTTTTTTTGATTCCCAAAACAACATGTTCCTCATAAATCTTTACTCTTGACCAAGAACTAAGTCTGATTTAATTTCAGGCAGTTATCCGTGTCGTACTGAGTGTCACGTTGTGGGATTACAGGCGTATTTCGGAGCGCCGCTGACCAGGCCAGGCATTATAATTTAGCTGCGTACGTGCTGCTGCAGCAGAGCTGGCTTTGTCTGAGTGCCAACAGTGGGCCGGACTAAACCTCTGCACGAAATGCAAGGGGGAGGAGCCGAGCAGCCTGCAGGAGAGTGATCAGGCTCAGAGAGAGTTAGAGATTGGGAGGATCAGAGAGAGCACAGGCATGGAACAGGTTCTCTACTCCCACTGCCAGTGATGAGATGCTACGCCGTCATTTTTTAAAAGATGGAAATGTAACGTTGGATTCGGAAACGGGAGGAATTGATTTGTTACAGTTTAGCATTCAGCTGCGGAAGGAGGAAGGTAAAGAGAGGAGGCTGTGGGAATGACCTCACCTATCTCAGGAAATGAAAGATGCAGGAGTGGTTGGTGACAGACCCCCGATGTGATTGGCTATGGTAAGTGATGTAATACGTTACTGAGCAGTCTGCTCTCATTGGTTTTGGAAACTGCTGTTTAGGTGCTCTTGTCACAGAAATGTTGCCTCGCTGAGGAGACGTTTGTCATCCATATTATGTCGTAAAATACGTGCCTTTGTCATGCACGTTCCTGTGATCACCTGCCTTGGTTTTATTGGTTTTATTTTATGTATTTTGGTTTGGAAAGTCAGGGGATTTCTGAGGTGAAGTGAGGCAGACATTCTAAATGTACATGTGGCTGCGTTGTTGGTTCTGTCTGGAATTTTTGTGAGCAAGTGATAGAGATTTTTTTTTTCTTTTATGCTGTGTCACAGATGGTCACTGTGTGGCAAATGAATGGTCGCCTTCAGAAGCTGTGCTGCGCTGCTGCTGCTGCTGCAGCACTGGTGTTAATGCAGAGGCGGTGAACAAAGTCAGTGCAGATTTGTGGGTTAAAAATAGCCCTGCTACCTTAGTTCTGCTAATGCTGGCTGCACTGTGAATCTGTCAGCTGGTGAGCAGCAGCCACAGCAGACTGGAAAACGCTTTATACAACCAGTTCAACCATCACCATTCAGGGCACACATGGAATTCCACTCCTGTGTCTTTGTGCAGCCTTTATAGAAAGAGGTGCTTGTGGTTGTTCAACCATTTAACCTGAAGAGCTTAGATTGGTTAAAAGAAAATGTGACAGAAATCACCACAGGCTGATGTAGAAAGATCAAACTAAATACCACATGGAGATATTTATATTTATATATTTAAGCATTTTATTCCGCAGAGGCCACTAAAACATAGTTAAATGGTTTAAATGCATTTAATGTTTTCTTTATATCAATGTTTGCATTTCATCATTGCTTTGTTCCTCATGATGTTGAAAGCTTTGTCTCCTTGACAGCTGCGAAAATTTATAGACCAGTATTTTTTGAATGAAATTGAGGCAGTGACTCACACTCCATCTCTCCTCCCACTGCTTAAGCATTAGACCCTTTCAGCAGGAAAGGGGCGGTATTTTTTTTCCAGGTTTTATTGAATCAATGGGGCTCTCTCTCTCTCTCTCCCCCTCTCTCTCTCACTGCATGGCTGTGAGACAGAGAGAGAGGGGGCAGAGCCTTGTGTGAAACTCAGCTTCTGCGGCGTTTAAGTCTTTTGCAATAAATTAGGTGTGAACAGCTTTGTAGCTGTAACAAATGTGTTTTTTTTGTAATCTAGATGGTAAAATCAAATATACAGTACAACGTGCTATAATGTAAATGTGGGTGCTCACAGCAAATCTCCTGCTTCTTTGTTCCTTTATATCATTTGTGTCAAACCCAAGGCTTGGGGGTCAAATCCGGCCTGCAAAATTATTTAGTATGGCCCGCCGGGGTTTTTTTTTAAATTGCCTATAGAGCAGAGTTTCTTAACCTGATAAATTAAAAGTGATTTTGTTACACAGCAATAAACAATAATTTTTACTTATAACTATAATTAAGTAATTATTAACTGTAGTAACATGTATTTATATATTAGTCTATATAAGTCTTCCATATACAACCGGCCCTTCAAGGAGACTGTTGTTGATGTGGCCCGCTGGTAAAAATGACTTAGACACCTCTGGTTTACATCATCTTCTCTCTCTTCATTCCAGCTCTACCTCCTAAGCCACCCAAGCCCACATCTGTGATGAACAACGGTATGAATAATAACATGGCTCTGCAAGACGCCGAATGGTACTGGGGCGACATATCGAGGGAGGAGGTCAACGAGAAACTGAGGGACACCGCGGACGGTACGTTCCTGGTGCGCGATGCCTCCACGAAAATGCACGGCGATTACACCCTGACTCTGAGGTGAGTTCCTGTTTCAGTCTGTCATCTGTCAGTACGTCAGTGTCTGTAGGCGGTTTAATAACCACTTGAATTACCCTGTGCCACCTACAGGAAAGGAGGTAACAACAAACTCATTAAAATATTCCATCGAGACGGAAAATATGGTTTCTCGGATCCATTGACCTTCAGCTCCGTCGTCGAGCTCATCAACCACTATCGCAATGAGTCACTGGCTCAGTACAACCCCAAGCTGGACGTTAAGCTGCTGTATCCTGTCTCCAAACACCAGCAGGTGAGACAACTGCAAGAACTACACACATAAAACCCTGTGAAGCTCTGAGTGAAAGAGGTTTTACAGTTTGTTGATCGTCCCTCCTCAGGATCAGGTGGTGAAAGAAGACAACATCGAAGCCGTTGGTAGGAAACTCTGCGAGTACCACCAACAATACCAGGAGAAAAACAAAGAGTACGACCGACTGTATGAAGAATACACCAGAACTTCACAAGTGAGTGTCACCCCCCTAGACGTACCATCATCACTAACGTGACATCGGATTATCACTCACACACTCATAATGTGCCCGGCTCTTCTAGGAAATCCAAATGAAGAGGACGGCCATCGAGGCGTTCAACGAAACCATTAAGATCTTTGAGGAACAGTGTCAAACTCAAGAACGGTACAGCAAGGAGTACATCGAGAAGTTCAGGAGGGAGGGCAATGACAAGGAGATCCAAAGGTACGAGCAGACACCAATGTTTCTTTCCCCTCCAATTAAAGTTTAAACCTCAAACAACAGATTTAATTTTTTTTTTCCCTTTCTGATTTGTGTTTAGGATCATGGGTAACTACGAAAAGTTGAAATCAAGGATAATCGAAATCGTAGACAGCAAACGTCGCCTGGAGGACGACCTGAAGAAACAGGCCGCCGACTACAGGGAAATCGACAAGAGGATGAACAGCATCAAGCCCGACCTCATCCAGCTGCGCAAGACCAGAGACCAGTATCTCATGTGAGTGTGTGACTCTTAAAAAAAAAAAAAAAACCTGACCCAGGAGAAAGTGTTTCCTAGTGTTAATGGTTCGCTCTTCCTCACGCAGGTGGTTGACCCAAAAAGGAGTGAGACAGAAGAAACTCAACGAGTGGCTTGGAATCAAAAACGAGAACACAGAAGAGTGAGTTGAATTAGATTTTTCGCTTCCAATTTAAATGAACTGAAACTCCTGTATTTCAAACTTGCCCGCTGACCACTTCTGTCTCTCGTGTGCAGTCAATATTCTATGGTGGATGATGATGAAGACCTGCCTCATCACGAAGAGCGCTCCTGGAAACTGGGCAACATCAACCGACTTCAGGCGGAGGCGCTCCTCCAGGGGAAGAGAGACGGAACATTCCTGGTTAGAGACAGCAGCAAGGCAGGATGCTACGCCTGTAGTGTTGTGTACGTATATATTATTATTTTTTGTTAATATTTTTAATTTACACACCACTGTGGAAGAGAGGTGAAGGATTGAATACAGGCAGGAACAGCTGGAGAAAAGAGTGAGGAATGATCTGTGATTAGAAGTCAGCTAAGGTGAAGGGAAAGGTTTACAGGAGTTGTGGAGGAGTTAAAGATGCTGAGATTCTTAGGAGAGACAAGGACGGACAGGATCGGGGATGAAGTGATTAGAGGGACAACACAGACAGTGAGGTTTGGAGAAAAAGCTAGAGAAGACAGATTGAGATGGTTTGGTCATGATCAGAGGAGGGACAGTGGTTATATTGGTAGAAGAATGATCCTAGAGATGGAGCTACCAGGTAGGAGACAAAGAGGAGATTGATGGATGCAGTGAGGGGGGACATGTAGAAGTTCTCTCTTTTCTAGTACTTTTGTAGTAATTTGATAAGTCTAATCGTTCTCATCTTGTTCTCACCACAGAGCGGAAGGTGAGGTGAAGCACTGCGTCATCATCAAGACTCCCTCAGGTTATGGCTTTGCCGAGCCGTACAACCTGTACAGCTCCCTCAAAGAACTCGTACTTCACTACCAGCACACGTCTTTGGTCCAGCACAACGACTCTCTGAATGTGACTCTAGCGTACCCAGTGTACGCACAGCAGAGACGGTGAGGACCCGTTGATGGAAAACTCAAGGACACGAGCTAAGAGAAGAGAGGCCCGACTTAGGGAGAAAGCCGCCCTTCGCACGGTCCCACGACCCTGCGTTGACAGCCCGGCCCCCAACGCCTCCATCTCAGACTGTAACAGAGTCAAAGACGCAATAAAAGCCTGAAACATTTCAACGACTCCGCCTGACCACAAGCCCAGAGGCGAGTTTGAATGTAGATTTTTTTTTTCTCCCTCCTTTGCTTTTTCGTTTGGGAGCACAGAATCAAGCAGAAGCTGCTGCTGAACTCCCATCAGCGGAGGACGTACGAGGCCTTTTCCCAACGGTGCTTGTTCTATTTTCAAAGCTTTACCAGCCGGAATGTTGACTCGCAGCAGACGAACTTTTCAGATGAAACTGTACCCACCGGCCACCGCCACCTTTGTTTTTCCACTTGACTCTTATTTTTTTGTTTTTTTTTGTTTTCCTACTTTTCTGAGTCATTTTAAGTGTGTGTCCTTTTTTTTCGCACAAGTGATGATGTCGGTGAGAGAGAGAGCGAGAGGTGTGTGTGTGTGTGTGTGTTCGTGTGTGTGTGAGTGTGTGAGTGTGAGTGTGAGTGTGAGTGTGAGTGTGAGTGTGAGTGTGTGTGTGAGTGTGTGTGTGAGTGTGTGTGTGAGTGTGTGTGTGTGTTCGTGTGTGTGTGTGTGTGTGAGTGTGTGTGTGTGTGTGTGTGTGTGTGAGTGTCCATGTGACCAAAACGTGTGTGTGTGTGTGTGTGTGAGTGTGTGTGTGTGTGTGTGTGTGTGTGTGTGTGTGAGTGTCCATGTGACCAAAACTCATAGAATCAGGAAACTGTGTGATGTCATAGGGGTTGGGAGGGGGTGGGGTTTACAACACATTCACTTGTGTTAACATGTTCAGTAGCAAAACCATGGATCAGCTGATAAATGTAGCAAAATGGCACTTTTAAAAACGTTTTTTTTTTGTTGTTGTTTTGTTTTTGTAAAACTCCTAAGTACTTG
>JAFBJS010002956.1:0-21860 GCA_016785265.1 Paraplagusia blochii
AATCCTGCGTTTGAGTCCAACCGTCTTCATCACCAAAGAATCTGCTACCTTAACATCTTCTTCTTCTTTCACCTTGTCCCTTTCTCTGGGATTGCCACAGCAAATCAACATTTTCCATCTCATCCTGTCTTCTGATAATATATAATCAGGGTTAAATATATTGTTCATCAATCTATGAAAATGTGTTAGAAGATTAAATTTATTATAAGGTATTTTGTGAGTTTTGAGTTTGATACATGTCACATATTCGGTTTGTATCTTCTAACTACAGTGAAAATCAAGTGAGGTGGGCCACAGAATCAGAATTCTGTTTAAATGGGCATCCCAATGCAAAGACCAGCCTTTTCAACTAGTTTCACATTCAAGACAGAATAGAGACTTTTTCAGTAACAAACTGAAACTGAGTAACAAACAACTAGTTTTTTTTTCCAGTAAAAAACCTAGGTTTTTACAATAGGAAAAGTGTTCATAGCTGGAGCTAAATTATATGACTTCCACTAAGGTTTTTTGTTAAGAATGCAAAAGAACACAAGTGCATTACAAGTGCAAGTGCAGAATACAAGTGCATTCTATACTATATAATGCTGAAAGACTAACAATACTTCCTTCCCAAATTATCTTATCATAAACAAGCACAGAAATGTCCACACTGAGAAATAGTTCAGTAACAGCAGCACGGCAGGACCAGAGCTGTTACCTCCATATATCACAGCAAACAAAAGCACTGCCATACTTCAACTGCTGCCAACCAGCCCTAGCTCTTGAAGTCCCTGTGTAATAATTCAACACAAACTCCAAAAGTCACTGAAGCCTCCAACTCCCCTTCCCCGTACGTTGTCCAGGGTGACATTTAAACCTGTTACTGTGGCAACGGGGGCAACACAGCAAAGCATTGACCCAGACATGAGAAAACATAAACACAGAGAGAGTTAGCTACACATCCATTCTCGTCACTGAAAGTGAGCAGCATATGGGAAATTAAGAGAGGGAAAGATGGATAGATGGATGGGCAGATAGATAGATAGCTGGATGGATGAATGGTGAGGGTGGACGGACGGACAGACGGACAGACAGACAGATAGCATTGCTATAAAGGCTCCCTTCTGTTGTTCAGAAGGTCACCAGCATTTGCATCAACTTTTCCAAGGAAGTCCAGGACTAGTTACAGCATTTATATAGAGGACATTCTCAGGGTGTCCATCATTCTCTCTTCATTCTCTTCCTTCTGTTCATCACCATATTTCCCTGGGAAGACTGATAAATAATGCAAAGCTAAAAGATAAGTTTAAGATTGTCCTTTTTTAATTCTCTCCACAGATAATTTCTCTCCTACTTACAGCACATGGGCCTGGGGTCCAGCTGTGGTGACGGATACCACTTCATCTCTTTTCACATACAGCTGACATTTCTTTTATAACCTGGTAAAAATCTTCTCCTCTCATGGATCACCAAAGAAGCATTATACTGTACAGATCTTCAATAAATTTCCTTTCCTCTTCATCCTCTTACCCAGCCATATGGCCTTTTGAGATTTGATATCTGGCTGTGTGAGCAACTCATGTGGTGGAGAATTGTGTATTATGAACAGACAAAGTGTTGGACCATATTGATGTGCAGTGTCATTGTAGAATTGTAGAAAGTTTAATACTCACGGTATGTGAGACACAACAGGGACTGGCAACAAGAGAACAGACACAAGACGCATTCTCAAGACTGATTAAGACACAACATAAACTGGCGCCTAGATAACAAGATGTACCCATGTCCATGTCAAGGTGCAGGAGCACAACATTCTACATTTCAGCGGTCTGACAAATGTCTTGAATGACTTTTGGTATGACTGTCTGAGAATGTCCAAGAACTGCATAACAAGAACACGCATGTATCAGTATTTGGGATTTGTTGGTGAGACTGCTGTTGAGTTGATTTGTGTTGGACCTGCCATGGTCAGAAACCTTTTGAGTCTGCTTATTTGTGGACAACGCTTTGTACAATACTCAAGGGTCATTATTCCTGTTGTTTCTTTAGTTAATAATGATGATATTGGTATCGGCTTTACTTTTTCACAGCACTTTTCATTTTAGTTACCCTCCAGGCTGTTTCACTTGTAATTCTCTACGACTGCTTCATCACTGAATGTTTTACAATGTTGTGCCAATATCCAGGCACCTTTAAGGGGTCATTTTGACCCACGCTACTGAACAGATAATAAACAATCCTGGTGATTTATTACGTTGTGCCTGTAAATCACCTGCTGTGCTTGTTTTGTATTTGTGCCACATATAAATTATTTAAAACCAGATTCTGCCCATTTTTTCGATTCTTAAAACAGCAGGATATTATCTTTGATTATTTATCCCTGTTGTACTGCCATGGATGAATTCAGGACACTACCATCCTCACACTGAAATGAGACAATCAAAAAAAAAAACATGAGTCTTTTTAATATGAACGAACAAAAATTGTGTTTATATGTGAAAACTAATCAGATTCACAAGTGTTTGTTTGTGTTTTGTATTCCCCTTGTATTTTTTTATTTTATTTATGTATCTTATATATTATCTTACATATTTTTCTATTTAGAAATGTAGAATTTAGGTGTAAAGCCAGTCATTTTTTCCCCATAGCAGCTCCAGCCTATTTGTGTTTATTCATGTTCCACCTGAAGTGTTTTAGTAAATCACTAAAAGAAATTTTAAGGGCATTGGTACCCTTAAATGCGTACTGATACGGAAAAACAATCATCACACATACATTGTGTCTGTATTCGCCCATCCCTATGCAACTGTAGAACAATTACAACTGTGTGCTTCAACATAACTGTATGAAATCTCACAAATGATACTAACCAACTCATCTGCTGTATTCTGATGTTTGTCAGCAAAAATAATAATTACAAATGTTAATTAATGACAGATCAGTCTCTAGTTAATATTCAAGACTGGATATAACAACGGAAGTGCCCCTCCCTCCCAAAGTTTGATGTATGAATTACCTCCTCCTTAATTTATCTTTCCTGGTCCCTGCCATCAACCTGGGTTTTAATTCTGCAACTTTATACTTGAACAATTAACTGTAGTAGAAGCTACCAGCAGAAGTCAGCCATCTGGAATGAGAATTTGAGCTGGGTTCAGGGTGCCAAGCTTTGCATTCTGCTCTTCGTTTTCTTGGACGAGTCAGGTAAGGTGATACACATGATGTATTTGTACGGGCTGAACTAGGAGCAAGACCAAGCTGTTCTTCTATAGAGATGAGAGCAAACCTGTCTGCCTTCAGCTATTTTGACTCATTATTTTGTCTTAGGGGGGAAGTGATATTTTTAGCAGATGAATTAGAAGAGTAGGAGAGATGCAGTTAGATTCAATAATGTTCTATCTATGATCACTGACTTAGTGATCATAGATAAAGATTGGTGATTTTATATTTACCAGGGATGTCCGATATAACATTTATCTATACCGATATTAACCTATATAGAGACTGCTGCTGCTGCATGCTGCTGCGTTCATATCTCGATTCATTTATATCTCGATTCACAGGCTACGATCCAATTCAGGAAAAATTCATGAAAAAATTACTAAACAATTAATTCAGTTTAATCCGATTCAGTTAAGTTCAGTTATTTTATTTATTTTTTTTTTAATAAAGATTTGCAACTCCGCTTTCAACAACACTATACAGCTGCCAGTCTTTTTTAGTTTTAGCTTAGTTTATTTAAAAGGGGAAAAATCAATTTCATAAACAAATTGTTAAATAAGAAAGAAAGAATTAGCCAACTAGCCAGGCTAGTTTTATCTGTAGTCCCCTGGACATGACGTAATAAGGCAATAAGCCAACAATACATATACAATAGAAAATACATATGCAAATACTTTTTATACAATTAAGAATTTTTTTCAGCGTCAACTAGGATCTCATTTCGAATTGCATGAATATTTGAAAGATTCAACTTTTTTTTTTTTTTTTTTTAACACAATTTGTCAATATAGCCTTTAAAGGAGAGTTGCGAATCTAATATTAACCCAGGATATTTATACTTAATGACAAATTGTATTTTATCTCCATTAACAAGTATATCAGGATCAGGTGACACTCTATTTATTTTAGTGAAATACATGCCTACAGTTTTAGAAAGGTTTAGCCACCAGATTGTCACACAGGACATTGTATTGTAATATAACGTGCAATAGATTCCGTTACTGCCTTGGACTTTGCCGAGTTATTGCCAAACTTTGGTTGGAAAATCCTTTGTATTTTATTCTGTCCGCTCCTGCGACTACTGGTCATTCCTGCCGAGCCAGCGTCACCGTCAGCCAGTCATCAGTGCCACTCTGCCGTCTCTCCGGGTGACTGCTAAGATTTGTTGACCGCCACTGTATTTGATTGTCGCTCTTTGGAGTCGCCAAATCACATTGCTTTTATCTATCTTACCATTCTTCTTGAAAAAAAACTAATGATGTCCAAACCTTTGATTTAAATGAGAAACACTGTAAGTTTTGTTTCTGTTGTCTGCCATGATGCTCAGATCAGAGTAATACCCACGACCTAAACTCAAATTATCAATCAATAATTTGTAATAACATATAATATAATATAATATACCATAATATAATATAATATAATAACAATCCAATTAGCCCACATCGCAGTTCATTCACCCCAAGAGACACAACCTCCATAGACATGTGTGAATAGATGTATATACAGTATGTGTCTATGGGCCCACTGCTCTAAAGGGAGGCCAATGTCTACCATCAATTTGTGGCAGGGCTAAGGAGCAAGAAACCGATCTACGGACAAAAATCCGAACCATCTGACCATTTTACTACATTTTCGATAGATCTAGGCTTTTCTAACCGGTTCATTCGGTTTGTGTAGGTCACAGAACAATAACCGATCCAAAACGATTAATCTTCACACCCCTAATATTCAGATTTTTATGGAAAGTCTTACCAAAATGGTGAAAATTGAAATATAAGCATTTTTTTGAGTTTATATACAGGAGTCAGTGCCTTACTCCACATCATTGTTTAAGCAAACCACAAACAATCTCAACACATTTACCGAGCAGACAGTTCCTCATTCTGAACAATGAAAAAAAAAGTACATGCACATATCAGTATCTCTTTTAAAAATTAAAAATTCTGCATTGTTTTAACCATTTTCTCTGTTTTACTGATTAAAGATGTTCTGCTCGTTTAAATAGATTTATTATATTTGCTTTAAAAGTAATACTGGAAATGAAAATATTTGGTGGGTCGGGTTATGGGAAATGCTGTTATTATTTGGCCTCATAAACCTTCTATTTATCTTCTGACATCCTTCTGTCACAAATCACACCTGTCTCCACCATAATATTTTTTCTTAATTTCTTTTGTGCATTCTACATTATATGGGAGGTTTGATTCAGACTACCTACTCATCCCAGCTTTATATTTGCACTTCTCTCACTCTCATTCACACTAATTCCCTCAATCCTATATACTTTAATTCCTTTTTGTTTCGAAGAAAACCTCCAGATCTTGGATTTCTTCCACAAGTGTCTCACTCTCAACTGAGATCACCATGTCATCTGCAAACATGATCTGCTGCCTTAACTCATTATTTTGTCATTCTATCATTGCGGAGAACAAAATGATTATTTTCTTGACCAACATGCCTTCATCAACTCAATTAATTAACACCCTGTTCTCCTCCTGTCCTTTTCATGGAGATACCTTGAATGCCTGCCAACAAATGCTAATAATTCATGAAATTAAAAATAATATGTTATGCCTCAGGTCATTGGTCCCCTATATTTTTGCACCATGGATCGAACCACAGTAAATTGCCCGGCTCTTTTTTTTCACAGACTAGTCGTTTGACTCTGGCTGATAACTACCCCTTATTAAACACCCAACATAAAACTGGTATTAAAGGTATAATAATCAACTATGTATAGAACTTAATTAGCATACAATAATCAACTAATCTAGCTTGTCTTTCAATCCTGAAACACTTTACCTCCAAGTGGCAAAGCAGTTGTAAAGGTTTCATTGCCTTAATAAAGAGGTGGTGTGGACTATGGTGTGGACGTCCTCCATCAAATGGAGAATGCATACTGTGTGATAAGCAGAACAAGAAGGCAGTTGTTGTTTATTTAACATACTGGACCTGGCCTGAATACACAGACACAGGGTGATCTGGACATATTGCAAAAATAAAACACTGCTCAGTGTCAAATAATAAATAAAACGTAAGTTTGTAAGTTTTGCATTATCTGTCTCCCCAGTAACAATTGACACACGGACCAATGGAGACCACTGCCTTAGGATTTGCCTATGGAGAAGTTTCCATTATGTCTACAGATGTGCGACAATCAGGCCCTGTATGTGAAAAACCTGCAAAAATCAGCCAAAATCCCATATATTTCCCTTTACACACCTGTACTGTGTGTATCTCTCTCTCTCTCTCTCTCTCTCTCTGTGTGTGTGTGTGTGTGTGTGTGTGAGTGTGAAAGAGAGAGAGAGTGAGAGTGGGAGAAAAATGGGGGAGAGTGTCGCCAGGGTGGGCGGAAGACAGAATGCGAACCATACCAGGCTTGAACGAACCAGCCACACCTGTAACACGTGATAAACTGGCCTAAATGTCCAATATTATGTACCAAAGCAGCTCAGTCAGTAAACGTGGCTGTTGGGATGCTGAAGCCCTCAAAACCACAACACCGAGGGAGGAATCTACGCCACAGACTCGCGCATTTCTCTATTCAATCTCCAAAATGGGGAACGGGAGAGGGAACTTGGAGTCTGATACAGCCGACGGGTGATAAGTGCGTGTTGGATACGCAGTGAAGTCCGCTGCCCGCTCCCAGCCACCATTCTGCCTCCGTGTAATTTGTCCTGAGTACGAACACACGAAGACAGCAGGACAGAAGGACACAGGCAGTAAACTACTCACCTCTTTAGTGTCCACAACACCTTTCACATATTTCCCGTGCACAGAATTTACGCAGAGAAGACTGTACAGCGTGACCAGCCACAGCATTATGCACATAATCCTGGAGTCCATCTTCGTCTCGCTCATCTCCGAGCACAGAAGATGCCTGGTTACCAGCGAGAGCGCGCATGAAGTGCATGAAAAAGAGAGAGGGAGACGGAGAGATAGAGAAAGGGAGAGAGGGACGGGAAGGATGGGGAGGGCGGGGGTTTGACAGATAGAGTTCGTTAGCTTGGGATAGGGTTTAAATATTGTTCCATCGTTGACCAAATTGATGCTCAAAATTTGACCAGTGCTGGTGATACATCCAGTGCTGGTGATAGAATGCTCTGTGAAATAATCAGAAACTTAAGATAATTTGGTAGGTTCAGTGGCGTCAACCAGAAATTACAGTTGATTTATTGCAATCCATAAAACAGAAGAATTTATCTCATAATTCACAAGACCGAAGATTGCTGCCGAGCTGACACTAGGTGGTGCGCAAGATTTTGAAAAAGTGATCACTTTTGGAGTGTTCCACACATGAAGACCCTTGTCATGTCTCAAGAACGATATGATATAATAAGAATAATAGAAAGATAGAAAGAAAAAGACAATAATTAAAGAATAGATACAATTAGGGTTGATATTATACCTTCTTACACATGCCTGACATGAAAAACATCCTAGGTTCAACCTCACAAGGAATCACATATTTGGCGCCTCCTGTTGGACAGCTTGTTGGAGCAGATCTTCAGTGAACACACCAACAGGCCGCTTTCTTGTTCCTTTTCTTCACTACAGTAAAAAAATACATTGACATAGAAATATCATTTTTAGGACATTGTTCCTTAAACTAATGTCCGCTTTGTATATAATTGTTTATATTGTAATATTGAAAATAATATTTTCCAATTTGTTTAACACTATGTGACAAACAGTTAAATATTGCATGCAGTCAGTAGTTCTCAACTATTTTTCTA
This sequence comes from Paraplagusia blochii, assembly GCA_016785265.1. Lineage (NCBI taxonomy): Eukaryota > Metazoa > Chordata > Actinopteri > Pleuronectiformes > Cynoglossidae > Paraplagusia > Paraplagusia blochii. The sequence continues at coordinate 7,938 of JAFBJS010002956.1, forward strand.
ACTAATTTCTTACATTTCTCCACCTACAAAAAATATAATGAATTTGAACACAAAATATCTGCAGATGGGCGAATATATATTTATTAAAATATATGTCAAAAAAAAAATCCTGTCACACATCACATTTTTAAGCAGTATGAAGACCTAAAAAAATAAAAACAGATGAATCTGCCATCAATCTGACTAACCAAAATAAAATCATCTGCATTAAGCACAGTTTATATAAATACACAGGTTTGCACTTCTGGGGTTTTCTCGTTCACATGAAGAAATCTTTGTTTTTAAGTCAGTGGCTTTTGTTTTCCATTTGAACTGCATTTGTTAGACTAGATTATGCAGAACCTTTTTCTTGTACAGCCATGGAATGTGAGTGTGTCCCATTTGCCATGCTGCAGCTCTCGGTTTGATTCTCCTACCTACCCAACTGGGGACACTAAATGGTGAGTAAGGTGCATTTGTAACTGACAGTTACAAATTACCGCTATACAGTCATTTCAGTGACACCTTTTTACACTTTGCCCTTGTATTTTTCCATTTGTTCATGATCATGTTCTATGTAGTCAAAACAAAATGCTGCGATTCAAACACTTAAGTCAAAGATGTTCTTCATGTAAAGACAATGTTTTCACTGGAAATAAAAATGTTAGTTTTTATTGTAATCCCTAAGTTTTTTTGTTTTTTTTCCATCAAGCATCTTTTAACAAGTTCATTTGTCTGAAAGATTTTTTATATATATTTAAATGAATATCTTTAAAATAGAAAGGAAATTACTGCTCTCTTTAAAGGATTATTTCTCTCACAGTGGTTATGGTACTGAATGGCCTGTGGACTGTCACCGGTACATAAACCCGGGGTTGAGAACCCCTGGATTAAAGGGGATTAAACAATATGAATGTAAAAGCTTCACAAACACTTGTAAATAAATCTTAAGGCTTTAAAACTATAATGTTTTACTGTCTCAGTAATGAAATGAAGAAGCTGCATTAACATTGTTGTCCAAATTACAGCCATACTACAGTAATATTCACAATGAATGTTGCTGCAATTGGTTGGTGTTTGCTGCTGATAGTTCACCTCTGTAGGGTTACCCCAGGTCTGGCTTCTGCTATACCGTTTTCACATTGGAACTTAATTCGGTATTCGCTACGACGCGAAACCAGTATCACTCCCCGTTTGCGTTCACATTACATACTAACGCGCATTCGCTTCTCAACTAATGCGCATTAACTAATCCACCTCTAGTCGGGGATTTCGATACTGAATAAACTGACATGGGTGTAAAGCAATAAAAAGTAAAACGGTTGTTGCTCCCCACGTGTGTGTGTGAACACAACACCCGTATTAGTTTAACGAGCTCGTTAAATGCTAAAGGAGCGGCTCATCTCCTTGTCAACTGCTATATGTTGCTGCATTATTAGGAACAGGATTACAAAACGCTTCCTCATATTTTCTCTCCTTATCTTCTTCATTCATTCTTTGTGTCTCCTTCTCATCGCTTTCATACGTCGCCTTGATCTTTCTTTAACCTGCTCCATTTATTCCTCAAAATTGCAGTTGCGGTTGTTGACAGAATTCATGTTGAATAAAACCGCATATTAACTAGATCTTGTTATTTAACCACGTGATCAAATTGAAACTGGACCATGGTTAGACTTATGCGCATTCGCTCCCTTATTGTGTGTGAATGCAAAACGGGTATCGAATGTGCAGCGAAAACCAAATTAAACTGAAAGTGAATGCAAAGTGAATCGAATGTGGATTAGTTAAAACGGGATCGAATCCCAAATTACCTACTTCGGTATTCAATTCCGAATTGAATGAGAAAACGGTGTTAGTCATACAGGGGTAAGGCCACTACTGCCCTCCAAAAAGGAATTAATTAAAGCTCACCATTAAAGTCAAACACATGTTCACATCAGTGTTTTTTACAATGTAGCGTGAGTGTTGTGTCCAGTTCTTGTTATCGGCACTGGTTTGGCCTTGCAAAATGAAGACATTCTTTATAAAAAGAGAATGTAACACAGTGCTCTGCATTAGTGAGAACAAGTTGCCGAAAGAGGTGGGTATAAATTGTTCAGAGAGGAGACTACTTGTTCCTCTGGATGCGATTAACAAAGCAGTTTCTTGTCAGAACATTCTGTAAAAATAAATGCAGTTGTTTTACAAAAATGAAAATAATTAAAGCAGCTTCTACCCTCGTCAGGTAGAGTTGAGGCATTCAGTACAGTTATTACTTCTTCTTCATGGTTGTGGGTTTACTTATCAGTCTTGATCAGAAGCAGTAACATTTGAGTTCTATGACCTGACACAGATGACACAAATGAAATCCAATACCCCTTAACTTGAAGAACAAAGGCAGCAGCACTACTACTACTACAGTACTAGCAGTTATTAGGGCAGTGGTTCTTAACCTGGGTTCAAACGAACCCTAGGGGTTCGGTGAGTCGGTCTCAGGGGTTCGGTGGAACCTCTGGCGCAGAGGTCCAGACGCAGTGGTGGTCGAGGCACACCAACTCACCCTACTAAAGTAGGGTTCAGTGAATGTGCATATGAAACTGGTGGGGTAGCTCCAACAAGGTTAAGAACTACTATATTAGGGCCAACCGATATATAAATCTGTGTGAGGGGCTAACCTCCTACAGGACAATTTTGTTTTGTGTTTTCGGGTGGAATCACAAATAGAAATAGAAAGGTATTGATGTAATAAAAATGACAGTAGAAGGTAAAGGCCTGTCTGCCTCACTGCAACAGTACACGGCATACAAATTGTAGTGCATTTATTTTTGTCTAAATAATTTGCAATCCATATTTAATAACAAATATAATTTAAAATGGTTGACCTTATTTTTTTGGTTGATGGTTATTATTCCAAAAAGGCTAAATCAGTCATGAATTGTTTCCACTATGTAGAATTGATAATATCTGCAAAAGATTTGGAAAATCTGACAAAATTTCTACATACAGTATGAAAGGCGAAAAAAATCATTAATGATCTATGGAATGTAATCCTTCTGAAAGCACTCATTCTAAAAATGATACTAACATCTGAGGTTATACGGCACAATTAATACTAAAACATACATACAAGTTTTAAAGTGACACATTTATGCCATGCCATGCATATTGTGCAGTTACATCATGACACATAAATACTGCATATAAATATTTTGATATGCATAGAAATTAGACAGATAAAATGGGTTTGATCAACTGTGGACAGAATGACAACAATATTTTGTTTGACAATGTCCAAAAATAAGGCAGCATCAAAAGCGGTAGCTCTACTGTCCAGAAGGTTTAGTAAGCTTTTGAAAATTGCATTATTAAAATCTACATTAAAAAACTTGGTATAAGAGAAAAACAACAAAACACAACCTTATACATAACAGCTGATTGAATTGTATACTTGTAAATTAAGCCTTAGATATGCAGTACTGCTTGTTTCTTTTTTTTTGGTATCTTGCAGGTGTTAAGGGGAATCTTGGTAAAAGAAGAAGGAAAAAGCACGTGTACAGAGAATCTCAAAGATGTTTGGGCATTGCTGGGAGATAAAGCTTCTGTGAAGCTACTCTCTCCATCAGTGAATGAGTGCAGATTTCACTGTATTCAGTCTTTCCAGAAAAACAAAAGTTGCCTTTTCCTGGCATGTGACTAAACTCCTATAGAGGCATGTGTTCAATAATATCTCTAGAATCTCTCTATTACACAGACTCCAATCAATAAAATGCACTATCCTCATGAAAAACATTCCAGCCATAAAACAGCTTAGAGCAGCATTATACAGTACTCCATGTATGCACTGTTGTAGCTAAATACTGAGGTAACATATGTTAAATGGTGGACAAAGTGGAATGAACAGCATCAAATGAAATCAACAGAGGACGCGGCAGAAACATAAATCCAATAATACATCAGTCACTAACAATGGTTTTGACTAAAGATGATAAAATTATTATAAAAAAAAATAAAACTGCGACTTTTGATTAAAAGGGTGAATAAATCAATAAATTATCAATTGAGCATTGAAGACTAAATTGCTGTTTTGGGCGGGATTAAAAGCAGCTCTCTAAAGGACAAGTGGTTGTTTTGATCACGATTACTTTATATAGATGCGCACACACTCACAGTGATTGTCAACATCTCATTAGGACTCAACAATCGTCTCACTAATTCGACCTCCCGTGGTTTCCCTTAAGAACTTCCAGCACTTTGTTATAAAAAAATTGGTATTGTCTGACAACCTCTCTGATGACAATGTCTGTAATTACCCCTGAGGGCCAGAGCTGTTCAGAGATTTGAAGTTTCATCACTTTAGCTAAGATATTTAAAACACAATGTTTGAAAAAAACGCAGAGGCAGCAAAATCGCCTTGATGATTTTACAAACCCCAACAAAGGCAGCTACCTGTCTTGACAGGACTTACTCTTTTTTAATTACCTCCTTCAGAGATTCTTTAAAATGAATAAAACTCTTTATTCAGGCTCCAACTCAACCAGAATCATTGACAGATTCCTCTTCATCGCCAACACTGACTCCTTGTCCAACAGCTTGCTCATCTCCTTTCGTGTGTCCAGCTAGAAGAGGGTCATCCTCTGCTTTAGTGTATTGCATGCTTTTATTGGTCCGTTCCAACTTTCGATGCTTTCTTGGCTCTGTTGGAGTTTCCTTCTGGGTAAAAACAGAGCGAATTCGCTCAACACAGACATTGGCAGCCTCCCTTGTTTCCTTCGAGAGTTGTGAGAGAGTAAGAAAACCATGAGGGAGGTCATCCACAACACACAGAGTGACTGGCTGCTCCAAAGACCGTAGGCGCTTGGCAAACATGACGGAGTCATCTAGCATGGGGTCCAATGCACAGGCCTGAGTAGGGCAAAAAGGGAAAGGAAAGGGAAGTGATAAAAATGTATCAGCATTTCTCTCAGATATGGTGACAAACTTCACTAAAGGAGACTACTTTATATACTGTATTTTCCAGACCGTAAGGCAAACCTTTTATTCTCATTAATCAACAATGCACCTTTAAATAAGGTGTGTTGCAGTGCTGATCTTGAACAGCAAAATGTCAAAAATGTACTGTCAAAATGTACAACTTGAGTAGGCTAAGAAACCACACCACTTGATATTTTGTTAGAGCATTCAAGCTACTGTAGTTAGGAGCTTCATTTAGAAGGTGCACTATATATGGGGCTGTCCTTTGTCACCGGTTCTGTGCATCACTTTTATGGACAGAATTTCTAGAAGCAGTCAGGTGCCGGGCGGGGTCCAGTTCGGGAGACATCAGATTTCATCTCTGCTGTTTGCAGATGATGTTGTTCTGTTGGCCTCTTCGAACCAGGACCTACAGCATGCACTGGGGCGGTTCGCAGCCGAGTGTGAAGCGGCTGGCATGAAAATTAGCACCTCTAAATCCGAGGCCATGGTTCTCGGAAGAAGGTGGTAAGTACCCTCCAGGTCGGGGGAGAGGTCCTGCCTCAAGTGGAGGAGTTTAAGTATCTTGGGGTCGTGTTCACTAGTGAGGGAAGGATGGAACGGGAGATTGACAGGCGGATCGGGCTGCGACCACAGTAATGCTCCCGCTGTATCGATCCGTCGTGGTGAAGAAAGAGCTAAGCCAAAAGGCGAAGCTCTCAATCTACGTTCCTACTCTCATCTATGGTCATGAACTTTGGGTCATGACCGAAAGAACGCAATCCCGGATACAAGCGGCGGAAATTAGCTTTCTTTGCCGGGTGGTAGGGCGCTCCCTTAGAGATAAGGTGATAGGAGTTAGGGTTGGAGATCCGGCTCCGGATAAGCGGATGAAGATGGATAGACTATATATAGCTAAATTGTAATGTTATGGAGTGTGTATAAAAACCTTGAAAAACCTTAAAAACAATGGCATTTGTTAGGAGACATGATTACAAAATGTATTTTAAACCCAATGCTGTATTTATCACTGAACAGCTCAGTAAGAGCAGCAAGACCGACTCAAATAATGACACATACTGTAATGGAAATGAAATCAAGTATTGACGCTGAAGTTGCCCAATTGTTAAACTCAGACACTGTAGATGAAGAACTTGATTGTTTTTTGGAAGAGGAGGGAAATAAAGATGTGCGTTCAATATCTGGTCACCTTATGCGTAAAGTCTAAAATGCATAAAGCCTAAAATTAGGGATGTCCGATAATAACTTTTGCCGATATTCGGTGTTGTTGATATTGCTCAAACACTAAATTTCCAATTGCAGTATTAACCAATACTGACATATGAAGGTGATTTTATGTGATGGCAAAGTAGAGGCATTCTATAAATAACTGTATACAACAAAAAACACTACTTCAATATAAATTAGAGTCCAATAAAAAGTCCACATTTTTTTAAACAGTCCTGTGATTCTTTATGCAGCATTTAAAGTAAACAGAATTACTTGTTAAAAATCATCATTAACTTTATAAATTGGGTTCTTTCAGTCCTCACATCAGGCTAATAAAAGACAAACAGAAAAAATGTCAACAGCCCTCTTTAAAGTACAAAAAGCATTTCAGCATTGCTGCAATGTAAACGATTTCTAATTTCATCGGTGACTTGCGGGATGGTCCTAAACAGTGGTTTTTGTCTGATCATGTTTGGGTGTTCTTTATCATATTTAACTTTGAGACAGCTGCTTTGTTGTTGCAGTAAATACATTGCGTGTTGTTTGCTTGATTTGGCTGCAGAAAAACAGCTCCCGATAAAATGTTTAAATCTTGTGTTTAAATCACCCTCATGACCAGCTCCTTGCAGTCATTATAAAATACAGTTTTCTTATCCACAAAAAAAAAAAATCCAGACCGCACACATTAGTGTAGCATCGATTATTGTTGGTGTGCCTCACGAAGGCTCACAATATGGTGCAATGTGGTCTGGGTGGCCATAGATTTCCCTGCGACCCAGCAACGGACAAGTAGATGAAAATGAATGAAAATTTATTGTCTCCGAGTAGTATGGTTAAGAGGCAGGTGACACTATTTCTATCCATAAATTCTCTTTAGCTACTACTAACACTACTAGCATTAACCCATTAACCCTTACTTTTATATGTATGTATACTACTAACCTTACCTACTGACATCCACTGTTCGGATTGCACATACCTCAACCCCACCCATATTGTTCCTATTGTAATGGTCTTCTTTGTACTTTGTATCTAGCTCTAGTTCGTTGCTGTTCTGCCGCTGGAACCATAATTTCCTGAGGGATACTCCTGAGGGATTAATGAAGTTCATTCGATCTATCTATCCATCTATATCTATCAATCTATCAATCACTATATCTATCTATCTATCAATCTATCAATACACAGGTGGACAAAATTGTTGGTACCCCTCAGTTAAAGTAGGGAAAACCCACAATTCTCACTGAAATCACTTGAAACTTACAAAAGAAACAATAAATAAAAATGTATTGAAAATTAAACAATCAAAATCAGCTATCTCTTTTGAATTGTTGATTAACATTTAAAATTATTTAAAAAGGCCACTTTAGAATAGTCCAACGTTTTTCTCTCAGCCATTCTTGGGTGTTTTTGGCTGTGTGTTTTGGATCGTTGTCCTGTTGGAAGACCCATGACCTGCGACTTGGCCCAAGCTTTAACTGAGGGGTACCAACAATTTTGTCCACGTGTGTATCTATCTATATCTATATCTATCAATCTATCTATATATCTATCTATATCTATCTATCTATCTAGTGTGACAGCTACACTGTGGCTGTTTGTTTTGTACTGATGTTGGATCACATCTGTTTTATACTAAGTTAATAAATCTATCTATCTATCTACAATTTACTTTGAATAGGCATTGTAATGGCTCCTGAAGCAACGTATAGCATGATTAAGAGGCAGGTGACACTATTTCTATCCATAAATCCTCTTAATTTCTAATAGGCATTGCAATGGCTCCTGAAATAACAAATTGTCATACATTTTTTTCCCCACTTACCACTATATGAATTGGAGGTAGCCCTTTTAGTAAGCTATCTGGTGCCAGGAGAGGAGAGCAGAAAGGCTCCTTGACGACTGGTGAGGTTTCCACACGCATTTCGGGCAGTTGTTTTGAGCGCAGCGGTTCAAATCCAGGAGGATACTGTCCTTGTTCTGACTTTTCCTCTCCAGTAGGTGGACATATGGCCCCTGCAGACATATCAGTAGACAAAGAGGCTTCTGGATCCTTGGCAAGGAAAAACTGTACTTCTTTTGGCTAGAGGACAAAAGGGACAAAGATTCATTATAATTATTTATGTACACAGCAACAATACTGTCCTTGTAAAATTCTAAAACCTCGGCTTGCAGAGATTTATGGCAGAACATTCCACTTTTTTCCACAATCTGAAGTTCATATAAAAAACTGTCAGATGCAAAATAGTAACTGATGTTCTTAGTAGAAAAAAAATATACAACCGGCCAGTTATTCAATTGTTGTTTTCCTTTAAAGGCAGGCTTTATAAAAATGCATTTTTTACACATATTGTTCAGTGAAAGATATGCATCAGTTTATAAATATTTACAATTATTGATGTAGCCTTTTACCATTTAATGATAATTTTCAGGTCATTGTTATGTAGTTCACTGGTAGACTTTTAGATTAATCTCACATTCTTCCCAGCACACTTTTGCAAAAAAAAAAAAATTATAGCCGAAGTGAAATAATGGCCAGATAATAATTATTATTATATCAAACATTTTTAACATTCCAATAAGTACATAATGAAAAGCTGTAAAAATATATAACATAAAGTATTCTGGGCATGCATATTACTTAAGTTCCAGCGGTCATTCATGTAATAATGCATAAAGATTATATAATTAATATAATAGATATAGATCTAATATTAATATTGCTATTTTCCAAAACAAAATTTGGTCAAAAAAAATCTTTATTTGAAGAATGAATAATATGTTTATAGTAGTGATCCATGATATATCTAGAATACACTTTCGCAAGTCTTTCAAATTTCCAGGTTTGTTATCGGTTATCAGTTTTCAGGTATCATCATTAAAAAAAATACAATACTGGAAAATACTATGTAAAAGAATTGTATCAAAATGAAATATTCACAAAAATGTAAATGTACTGAAGAAAAATTAATTTGCAGTGGGCCTCCTTATGCATATACGATCCAGACCAAAATGATCATCATTTAGTGCTCAGAGTCAGGTTTCATTTTTAATCAAGATCTTTTGTTAACGGATAGCATTATTGTCAGGCAGACGTATTTTCAAACGGTTGGAACCAACATGCTAATCAAGCAGTGATGCAAAAATTTCCAATGTAACATTGTTTGGTTTTTCTCCAAAGTAATTAAATTTAATGTGCTGTAATTCCTTGATTCTGTATTAAAGGGAAATAACGATCAGTCTGACAAATAATTAAAATATTTTTGCACCCCACTTACAGTGTTGTCTAAGAGCTTTGGTCCACTGCATTGGATGGAGTTGGTGTTGTTAAATGTGCCTAAATCCTGGCAAGACTTAGAGGAAAACTCTGGAGTCTCGGGGCCTACAGCAGAGTCGGCGTGAGGAGCTGAGATGGATGCCTCTGAAATGCTATTCCGCACTGCATCTAGAATAAAACAACAAGTAAAACCAGAGCACATTCAATAAATGTAAATGTATAATCTAAATGATGTCAGTTTGGTTAGTGTAACATTTTTTGTTGGCAACAGCAAGGCAAAAATGAAAATTTGTACCGTCAGCAATTAAACTATGATTTGTGTGTGTAATATACAGCTGTATAAAAGTTCCAACTCATGGAGAAAAGGTATGCCTACAGTAGGAGCCAACTTTGTTTAGTTGAGGTTCCCTGTATACACTGCTCAATAAATAAAGGAAACACTAAAGTAACACATTGTACATCTGAATGAATGAAATATTTTTAATAAATATCAACTCATGGAGGTCAAGATTTGGAGTTATACTCAAAACCACATTACAGGCTGATCCAACTTTGATGTAATGTCATTTAAACAAGTCAAAATAAGGCTCAGTAGTGTATGTGGCCTCCACGTGCCTGTATGAACTCCCTAGAACCCCTGGCATGCCCCTGATGTGGTGGCGGATGTTACCTGGAGGGATCTCCTCCTAGACCTGGACTAAAGCATCCGCCAACTCCTGGACAGTATGTGGTCCTTGGCCTTTGTGGATGGAGCAAGAAATTATGTTGCAGATGTGCTCAATTGGATTCAGGTGTGGGGAACTGACGGGCCAATCCAACATCAATGCATTTGTGTTGCAGGAACTGCTAACTCTGGCCACATGAGGTCTAGCATTGTCTAGCATTAGGAGGAACTCAGGGTCAACCACAACAGCATATATTCTCACAAGGGTCTCCTAGTAGGGACTCCATGCTCTGGACAATATGTTGACAGACACAGCAAACCGTCTCGCCACATCTTGCATTGATGTGCCATCCTGGGTGAGCTGCACTACCTGGGTAACTTCTGTGGGTTGTAGACTCCCATGTTAAGCATCAGAACTGAGAAGAGCGTGTGTCTTGTCAATTGCCTGTAATTTCTACCAGTTGTCTATTCCATTTGCACAACAGCATATGAAATTGATTTTCAATCAGTGTTGCTTCCTAAGTGGACAGTTCAATTTCACAGAAGTTTGGATGACTTATGAGTTGAGTTACCTCGTGTTGTTTATGGCTAGGTTTACACTGCGCCCTGAAACGATCCATATCCGATTTGTTCAGAAATCCGAATTTTTTTTCTTAGGCCGTTCACATTTCCCACTTATCTGGACTTGTATGCGATCTCCAATATGAACGGGAAATGACTGAAATGTGTTCCGCAATGCGCAAATTGACAGGTATATGCGCGTACGTAATACATAAACAAAACGGGAGCAAGTTTGCAAAGTTGTAAAGCATGGAGATGAGACAGTCAGGTCGTTTCAGGGCGCAGTGTGAACCTAGCCATAAACAAGTGTTCCTTTTATTTTTTTGAGCAGCGTTTATTTATTCCGCTTTTTTTTTAATAAAGCTGTTGGTATTTATGCCTCTTTGTATTGGATTCTATACAAAACACAATGTTGACTCAATAATGAGCCTGCTGTTGTACTGTACAGCTTTTGGCAACCTTTGTTCCTACTGTGGTACACGACAAACCAATTTGCAAGGATACAAGATGTATAGAAATGTATAGGACAACAGGAGAGTGGAGCAAAATGGTGTCATGTTTACTGTGACTATTGGCTTATTCTGATTTTAAGATTTTTTTCCCAAATTATTAGATAAATAATCAATTTATTTATCTAATCTATCTTTATCTAATGGCTCCTATTTACTATTGCCTTTGCATTCCTAAGCAGCATAAACTGTCTTCTACATTAAAAACTGTCTACTGTCTACATTAAAAAGCTACTGTACACTACCCATGAAGACACAGTTGGTGGTATAATAGTACCTGCTGGTAGTCCATCAGCCCCAGCGGGGGAACCCAAGGATTTGTTTGAATCCAGCAGAGAGTGGAACCAGTCAGTGGCTCCCTGTCGTAAATCTTGCAGTAATCCAGCTGTATCTCTCCTCACCAGAGACCCTGCTTTCTGTACTTGCTTTTCACTCTGTGGCTCATTGCCTAGACAGGAAAACACAATAAATGGTGACCAATTAATGATGGATGTGCAATTCATATGCATTCAATGGAATTCGCCAACATTTGGAAAGACACCACAACTCACAAAATGTGTTGTTTTTCTTTTTCACCTTCTCTTCACTACTCCCTTCAAATTAGCTACAAAGGCCAATTTCTCTTATCTTAAGTTTGTTTGTTGGTTTTATTAATAGATTTTGTTTGAATTGGTTTGTTGTAATTTGGTTATTTTGATTTTGTTTGTGTAAGTTTTGTTGGTTTGTTTTGTTTGTCTGATTTGGTTGGAGTCCATCCTTATTGGTTGTGTTTATGTTTTTTTATGGTTGAATTTATTAGTTTGTTTTGGTAGGTATTGTATTTGTTTGCTTTAATTGTTTTGTTTGTCCTTTTTGTTTTGGTTGTTTTATTTGTTTGGTATTTTTTGTTTTGTTTGTATTTGTTTTTCTGATTTCGTTGGAGTCGATCGTTAGTTGGTTAGTGTTTGTTTGTTTTTCTGCTTGATTTTGACAGTGTTTTGTTTTGGTTTGTTTTGCTGGGATTCGATAATTCGTTTTGGTTGATGTTGTTTGTTTTGGTTGGATTCTATAACTTGTTTTTGTCTAGTTTGTGTGTTTGGGTTTTGTTTGTTTGTTTATATTTGTTTTTTGTTTGTTTTGGTTGGTTTTTGTTTGTCTGTTTTGGTTAAGGTCCATCATTTGTTTGTTCTTTTGTTTTCTTTCGGTTTTCGTTTTGTTAGTTTTCTGTTGTTTGCCAATTGGGTTTTGTTTGATTTGGTTGGTTTAATTTATTGGCTGGATTTGTATTGTTTAATATGGATGGTTATTTTTAATTTGCAATTGCTTGGTTTGTGTTGATTTGTTTGTTTTGGTTGGTTTTGCTTTGGTTGATTTGGTTTTAATTGGTTTTGTTCGATCGTTTGGGTATTGTTTGATTTGTTTGTTTTGTTGTCTATTTTGTTTTGTTTGGATGTTTTAATTAGCTTTTTTTGCTTTTAATTTTTTGGTTGGTTTTATTTCTCTGTTTTGGTTGGAGCATATTATTAGTTTTGGGTTTGTTTGCATTTTGTTCGCTTTGTTTGTTTGTTTTCATTTGGTCGTCTTCCTTATTTTGTTTTGTTTATTTATTTATTTATTTGTTTTTTGTTTGTTTTCTTTTGGTTTCATTTGTTTTGTTCTTGTTTGCTTGCTTTGGTTTTGTTTGTACCTTTGGGTTTTGATTTGTGTGTTTTTGTTGGATTATATAGTTTGTTTTGGGGTATTTGGTTTGTTTATTTTAATTGTTATTGTTTGTTTTGGTTGTTTTTGTTTGATGGTTTGGTTTTGATTGTTTTTGTCTGTTTGCTTTTGTTTATGTTTGGGTTTTGTTTGTTTTGGTTGGTATATTTTGGTTTTGTTGTTTTATTTATTTTATTGGTGTCATGTCTTGCCAGTAGTTCCAGTGTTTGTCCACCAGATGGTGGCATTTCCCGCCCTTGCCGGTCATGTGACCACACAGGTGCACCTCGTTGTCTGGCAGCTTCTCTAATCACCTGTGTATTTAAACCCCTCTGACAGTGTGAGAAGCTGCCAGACCGTTTTCCTTGCCGTCCTCATTCCTTGTCCTTCGGTCCTGTGTCCTACTCCTTCGTGCTCTTGGGTTTGTACCTTGTTTTCTCGTTTTTGTACTTGTGTTTTTGACTCGGTTGGTTCTGATCTACTTAGTCTGAAAGTAATCACGTTTTGTTCAGTTTGTAAGTTCTAGGTATTCCTGAGTTAAAACCTGTTTTTTTTTTCCTTTTCTACATTTTCCCTGCAGTTACCTTCTAGCGGTTCCAGGTTGATTTTGTTTTCCTGTGTTAAAACTTTGTTTTTCCTTTTCTAGCTTCCCTGCAGTTACCTTCTAGCGGTTCCAGGTTGATTTTGTTTCTGTTTTATAAACTTTAATAAATTTCCTGCATTCAACACCACTCACGAGTTTTGGCTTTTGGGCCTCCTACTGTGAACCATTACAATTGGCATGTTTTGTTTCTTTGCTTTGGCTGATTTTTTTTTTTTTTTTTTTTTTTTTTTTTTTTTTTTTTTTTGTGTTTTTTTTTTTTTTGGTAGGAGTCCATTATTTTTGGTTTGTTTGACTTGTTTTGTTTTCTTGTCTCGTTTTCGTTGATTTGTTTGGTTTATTTATTTTGGTTATGATTTTGTTAGATTTAATTTTACGTGTTTTGGTTCATTTCTTTTTTTTTTTTTACGTGGGTTTTGCTGGATTTGTTTAGGTTGGTTTATTTGTTAGATTATAGTTTGTTTTGGTGGGTTTATTTTGTTTCTTTTGACTGTGT
>JAFBJS010002956.1:31723-43492 GCA_016785265.1 Paraplagusia blochii
TGTATAAGAGACAGGGTATAAAGTAGAAAGTATAATGAAAACTTTTATTTTTTTCAGGTCAAACACCTTGCGGGCCACATTAAAAGACTCGGCAGGCCACATTTGGCCCCCTGGCCTTGAGTTTGACACATATAGACTCTTTCAAAAACACAGATGCGTTACATATGGAGAAGGACAGGTGGTATGAAAAGGGAGTTAACTGAAATCAGGTCTTTGAGCTGTATTTTTTTTGCCAATCTATACAGAATAAGTATTTTAACGTCTCTGGTTTTGGGTTCCACCATAAAATTGACTTTCCCAATATGTACGATATTGTACCTTGAGTGGTTTAATATATTCCTGCTGTTTAACAGACTTAATATTGTTGTTAAAGCCATATATAAATCAATTATGAATATATGTCCGTATGCCTTTGGACGTCTCATGGCATTGTATTGAGATTTCTGTAGATGTGTATAAGAGACAGGTGTATACCCGCACACACAGGTACATATATATCTACATACAAACACACCCAGATGTACATATGCCTGCACGTATGGTGCACAAATACATTAGGAACACACACTAAGGAAATAGAATATGCTATAGTATAAGGTGGTGTAAATAGAGATATAATAGTATATTAACAATATAGTAGCAATGTGAATCAAGAATTCAAAGAATAATACAGTGTCCTTTAATTTGAAGTCTGTCTAAATGCAGCTATTCCATAAGGTATATATATATGTGTGTGCGTGTGTGTGTGTGTGTGTGTGTGTGTGTGTGTGTGTGTGTGTGTGTAAAAAAAATGTAGTTTGAAAAAAATAAATTCTGCATAGGCCTAGGCAAAAAAATGCTTTGCAAGCCTCTGTGGGTCAAAAACAACTTGGTGGGCCACATTTAGCCCGCGGGCCTTGGGCATGACACAAAATCCCTGGAGTACAGTATCTGTAACACTCCTCTTTTCTGAGTTTCCTCCATTTAATTTTCAGTTCTTACACTTCCTATTATTCCTCACTTCCAGATTCCAAAGTCTTAGTTATTTGTCCTTCAGAATTCTTTCCTCACACCATATCAAGCAAAAGCTTCCTCAATACCTTTGGGAAAGTAGCGGATATGGGAGACATGTAAACAAGACAATCACCTTGAGGTGTACCAAAATGTGAGTGATAGACAGAATTGGCTGAGAGAATTTAAAATAAAATATTGTTCAGCATAAGATAACAAAATGTAAATAATCTAAGCTATGCATTCTTTCTCTGGACAAATGATCAACTTGACTTATGCCAATTCGTGGTCCAGGGTTGTGGACCAATGCTCTTAATGACACATCCTTGTCTTAGTTAACTCTTCATTGAGAAAGAAGTAAGGAAGGGAAAAAAATAACCTCTGCACTTAAACCGTCCAAAAGTGAACAGCAGACAGTCTTCGCCTCTAAATTATGGCCCATCTCCTCCTGTACTCTATAGTCAGTAAACTTCGCTTGATTGGATTAATTGCTTCTGCAAAAGATGTTAAAGTGCTGACAAATCTTAAGAGCGATAAATAGAAATCGATTGTCCTCTTGCTACTGTCTGTCTTCTTGCGGCCCGCCTGTCCATACGTACATGGTACATGAACCATTTAATTTCACATTGATTCTTAAGTCTGAAATACACAAGTGGCATTTCATTGTGTTGTCATGTGTTGTCTAAACAGACCACATTACCTATATGATGCACAGGGGATAGAGTTTTACCGAGAGAGCCCAGGTACTCAGGGAAGTTCTATTAAAAAGCTGGACATAAACCCACGCTGATCGTGAGGGTGTTTTCTGAATACGAAAACCTTCAGCCACACTGTGGATCCAGTTTGACATTCTTTGATCTACTGTAATCCATGAATGATTGTCTTATATATATAAATAATATGACTGATCTAGTCATATAACAATTTAAATACTATAAACACCAATTTACATATACATACATATAATTTATTTGTCTGTTTGAAGGAATGTTGAGCTGGATGACCAAGGTTGTTCCCCAGCCTCAGAAGAAAGAACCTCAAGAAGAAGAAGGGAATCCAGAGGATGTCGTGGCTACTACTGCTATTCAAGTAATTTTTTTTTTAAGTTTTAGAATAAAAAAGGACAGGATAATGTTATTATTATTTTAGTGATTATTATTAGTAACATCAACAACAATCATATACAATAATAAATACACAATATAGTGGTTTTCAGTTTTAAAAATCTATGTCCATTCAGCAGGTTGTAGAGGATACAAAAGTTATTCTACATGAGGAAGACAACATCAAAGGTGAGGTGTATTGCTTAAAAAAGTAGCACATTATAAATAGTCACTGAACATTAATCATTTTTTCATCAGTTTTTATAATAACTATGACATTATTTAAAAAACAGCTCTGAAACATGACCTGCCAAAGGAAGAAGTACAGGTGGCAGAAGTCAGCAGGTATGTCAAAAGAATATTTTATTTTATATTGTTATATATATATGTGTATATATATACTGTATATGTATATATAAACATGTATGTATATATATATAGTGTTGAGCAAGTTATTTAAAAAAGTAACTAGTTACGTTACTAGTTATCAAATTAAAATAGTAACTAATAACTAGTTACTTTACTTCGAAAACACATTAAAAAAGTTAAGTGTTGTGTTCTGTAGCAACTATCATAATAAAATGTAGTGGGACTATAATGGTTATAAGGTTTTATACAGCAGTTATAGGGTTAATGTTTCCAAGTGTGGGGAGGTGTGGTTAGAGCTTTGTGAATGTGACAGTGAGGCATTACAGTACAATAAAAACAAAATAGACGTTTAGACATTTTGACAGGCATCTTTATTGAAACCTCAACTTTCCACTTGCCGGTGTTTTGCTTGTGGGTTTGTGCTGCTGTAACACACTGCATTTGTGTGTGGGACTGTTTATTTCCCTATAAGGCAAGAAGACCCGCCCAGGTCCCTTTCTCATTAGCTTAGCCTGAAATGTCAACGAATCATCGCTCCTTCTCAACGCAATGGTTCAGTTAGTGTGCACGGCAGTGTGTAAGAGTTACGAAACACACACTGACAGGCAGCAGACACGCTCCGCTGCCACACAGTCCTCTCTCCATGGCCAGGAGAAACCGTCCATTTGGACAACAGATAGTAACGAGGAACAAGCCCCTTTACACCACAGCAACAACAAGGGTGT
This sequence comes from Paraplagusia blochii, assembly GCA_016785265.1. Classification (NCBI taxonomy): domain Eukaryota; kingdom Metazoa; phylum Chordata; class Actinopteri; order Pleuronectiformes; family Cynoglossidae; genus Paraplagusia; species Paraplagusia blochii. The sequence goes on from JAFBJS010002956.1 coordinate 34,911, forward strand.
TGCTGAATGGGAAACGCATTACGTTATTAGTTAACGAGGAGCAGTTCCGTTACGTAAGGGCGTTACAAGTAACGTTAGTCCCAACACTGTATATCATCTAAACATATAAGTGTTCATTTTAAAAAGTGTCACAACCTCCTTCAAATGTAAAAGTAATTTTCTCCTAGTTTTGCCAGGGGAGGTATTGATATTAAGTAGCTGTGTATCCTCTCAGGCATGAGCTCATCATGACCATCCAGGGTGGTGCTTGAGACAGAGAAGACAGGCAGTTGCTTATGGTCCTGGCCACTAGGGGGAACTGACCATAATGCAGTTTTTGCTGCATGCACTGATAGGGTGGGGGGCCCCACGGAATTCTTGTTTGGAGCCCCAAGACACCCTAACGGTGACAATGGCTGTAAAGATGTTTTATGCACAGTTAGGCTAGAACATCTTTATGTTCTTTGCCCAGTTTCTTACAGCTCTCATGTCAAATTTTATGAACATGTTTTTTTACACTACGCAAATCATATTAGGAATGGATACAATTTTATTTAATTATTATTTTTTAATTGTTTCTCGTTTGGTGTCTCAGTTCTCAGCATGGCTTCTTCGCCTGGATTGGTGGAGCTCTTCCTCAACCCAAGCAAAAACAAACCAGCTCCTCCAATACCTCTACATTACTCGTAGGTTTTTAAATTACTAACACCAACATATACATATAAATGGATTTTTTATTTAAAGAATATTTGATTGCATCCAGTCTTGGTGTTTTTTACTCTGATAACAGGAACAACCTGCACCAGTTAGGTAGGAGATTTATAATGTGTTACTCTTGAAATAGATCATACAGTGTAAATGAATGCAGTATACATTCTCTAACTCTCCTGTTTATTACCAAAGAAAAGAAATTTTATCCTGGTTAACTCACAGTTTTGAAAAAGTTGTACCTCAACCTGAATTAAAGAGCAAAGAGACATCGCCATTGTCTGAGGATGAGGTAGGAACATTTTTTTTTCACTAAACTTTTATTCAAGATCAGTGGTAGCTTGATTAAGAAAGTGGACATGGGTCCCCAAGGCTGCAGGTTCTACTCCAGCTGCCAGGTTTCCACTGAGGAGCTATGAGCATAGCAACATACTGACCCACATAACTTCCAGTGGACTCACCTCCCACAGGGAGACTGAGAGTGTGGTGCAGTGAGATTTGAGTGGCAGTTGTGGAGATTTGCTGCCCCTGAGACCCAATAAGGGGGTGATATTGTATGCAGATTTTAGGGGTTTCATTTTACAGGGGCTTCAATGATTTTTAAAATACTTGGACTCACATACGCCATCACACTTGTTCACTAAAGCTTGTGCAGTGTTGTGAAGTGTTATGGGGGTCTGATGGGTATATACAGTATACCAATATATCTGGTATTCATACTTAAAACCAGTCACTTTTTGTTGCTCTGCAGGTGTGTCAAGCCCAAGTTGAACTCGGTAAGAATATGATCTAGTATTAAATCGTACATTGGTCATCATGGTCGGTCTTTGTGTCATGTTCAATGTACAGTCACTTGTGCCCCATTTGTAGAGCCTGTGCAAATGTGTAGTGTTTGCACGGAGGATAAGACTGAGATCAAGCCCTCTCCAAACAGGTATTTCTAGTGTGTCAAGTCAAAGACTTGTCAATTTTATTTGTATAACCAAAAGATCACAAAAAATGCCCTCAGTTATTCATAGACTACTTGTAGTATTAGTGGTATTAGTATTAGTAGAGCATCCAGATGACTTTGATTTCTAGTCAGACTATTGGGGATTGTTACACAGCTTGGATTTTAACATGGGTTTTACCTAGTCTGAAATGTGGATTTTTTGCTCGCAGTATGATAACCTTGCTCTTCAATGGGATGAGCTACATTTTTCAGCCTTTTTACAAGCAGGTAAGCTCTCACCAAACCTTTATATCCACCCTTGCACTGTAGGGATACAACCTTTAATAATGTTTCAGTATGTGTTGGTATAACAGAGTGTATTTGTTTTGCAGTTAGACAGCAGCAGGGAACTTCAGAACAGTGAGTATCACTCCTTCACAGCCGCAAACAACATAATGTTCTGTATCTACAGATATATAGATGTACAGACTTTGGTACTGTTTGGATGGATGAATGACTTCAGCCATTTTCTTCTGACATGGCAGATACGACATTGGATGATGTGGAAGAAGATAAAAGTCTGAAAGTAAGGCTGGCGGAGGTGAAGCTACAAACCCCAGATATTGAAAATCATCAGGCATCAACGGAGAATGTAAGGAAATATTTCTTTATGCAAAAAGAATTTATGTTAAATCCGTCATTACAAAACATATATATATATATATGTTCTATGTATATATATATATATATATATATATATATATATATATATATATATATATATATATACATAGCAGCGGCTAATCCAGGGGTGTCCAACTGCTCAGAGGCTAAGATCTGGGGCAGAGCTTGAGGACAGGCAAACCAAGCCGTTGCATAATTCAATTGTTTCTGGAAACAATCCCACAAGGGTCATGACCAGTGACCTCCACAACCTTTAAATTCATGGTTCAGCCCTAATTTCTTTCTATTTGTTCTGGATTCTGTCTGCGTGAGAAGTATAAAATAAAGGAAAAGTTGCTCTTTTCGGAAGACGATGAACCAACGTGATTTTGTATCCACTGTATCACACTGACAGCAGTACACTAGTACAAATAGGCCCCTCATATTGTGGTTAATGTATCTCGTGACTCAGAGTGGAAAGGGAAAATGTAAAATAGTAGCATAGTAATAGTAATCTTTTTAGATAGTTAAAAGAAAAAGTAGATAGTTATAGAAAAAAAGTTTGTTTTTGTTAGTGGATTACTTTGCTGGTGTCTTTTTGGAGTTCTCTGTGCACCACACATTTCTTTGGCATCCTTTGGGATTTCTGAAGTCACTCTATAACACAATATTTTCCAGTTCATCTTTTCATTTACATTTATATTTAAACATTTTAGAAGTAAATTATGACCTAAAACTATAAAAACTAACTAAAAGACATCACGGGTAGCTTTGTGTTGGGTCTGTCCGTCCTTGTTTCTGCTGTCTGCACTGTCTGGAAACTGATGAGATTACATTCACTTGTCGATCATTCCAACTTGTATACCTTGTTTCCGAATAATAGTGTGTTTGTTTAAGTCTTGTTGGATCATTTTCTGGTATAGCACTATTCTGTGTTGCTTAATTCTACAAATAAGGTTGGTTTTTGTTTTATACAGTTTTTTTGTTTTTAACAGCACACCTGACTTGGCTTTATTAACTGATCTAAATCTCCAGTAAATGCCTGTTTCTTGTAACTTTGTTCTGGTAGCCCTGTATCAGCAAAGAATTGAGTTTGTTATATTTGGATTTTATGAAGAAAACCTTGTTTAACCTGGAGAACAGAAATCATCCCATTATTGCATTTTGGGACCAACAATGCCCATGCTAATACCAAACCGTAACAGAATGATCTTTTACTCAACAAACAAACTACAGAATTATTGAGGACCCACAGCCTGGCTGCTCAAACAATTGCAGCATGTCCCACTTCTTCTATAGCTGGAGCAGATTGTCTTCCTCAGCTGCAGTTTCCCTCTGGGAGGCCTATCAGCTGCTTTTAGACGGCCTGCAGACCACAAAGGCTGCTGCTATCACTCCTTGAGGGATGCCTGCAGATAGCCCTACTTCCACCTCTGGGCTCATGTAGGCAAAGTCACAATCTTTAGTGGCAGCATCTGTACCCTGTGTTCATGGTTTCACTGCCCCTCTTTTGGGCCATCGGAAAAGGTCCCTAAAAGCAGGGTTGGTCCCTGGGCATGTCCCCTTAGCAGTCCCCGCTTCCACCACAAAAGTACCCTAAGCAGTTCCTGTTTCAACCGCCACCATCCCTATTCATAGAGCTGACTACATTTTGGCAATCCTAGTTCTGCTTCTGACATCCCTGTTCCTGGAGCAAATGTCCCTTTGGCTGTCTATGTACTGTGCCCTAAGTCCCTACAACTGTCTGTGTTCATTCAATCCTTACCCACACAACTAACAAGGTTTCCTCAGGTTGAACCCTGGTTAAACCTGAGGAAAAGAGCACATCAGTATTACATTCTTGGGCAAAAACGCCTAAGAATGTAATACTGATGGCATGTATATAAGGAGAGGCTTATAAACAGGCATCATTCTTACTGACTAATTCCCTGGACCCGATTCTATCTCCTGGGCTTTGTGGACCACTGTCTCGGGCCACCATGAGACGGCCTTAGGATAAGATGATAGGGGTTCTGGTGACTCCTTATCTTCCACCAACTGGAGCCTGGAGAACATATCAGCTTTGTTGCTTCTGAAGTTCATCTCTTGGTCAAACTGAGATATGCCAAGTTCTGGTGATCCATCCATATCCAACCAGCAGCTCCCAGTCCCCGCTGTCATAATTCCTACTATGCTGAAGACAGTTTTCCAGAAGGCATATGGATATATTTCCCCTGCCTTGTGGACTTATTGTTAAAGTTAATTGAGTTATGGTTTGGTAGCCTGGCTAATTTGACATCTAAATATGTTGTATGTTAGAATAAAGACTTTATGACTTATTTTAAAAGAAAGAGTAAAAGCATTTTACATTCATTTAAATATGTCTAATAGATAAGCAACATATTTCAAAGAAAAGTGGACATTATCTACACTTGAGGTAATCAGAGAATTCCATATGCCCAGCTACAGGAGTTAAAAGCAGGCACACAGTTGGATCCATTGGAGACTGGAGAAGCCAAAAGGTTTGCAACAACTTTATTCAACGTTCCAAATATAAATACTTTAAAAGTCTTAAAAGCTGTTTGTGATTAGTGTATGATTTAAATGTTTGAAATTGCACAGGCTGCAGCAAGAACATCCGGAGGCCCATGTAGGAGAAGGGATGGCTAGGACAGCATCTAATGAGGTCACAGAGAAGCTTCCAGCAGAGACTCTGATAGATACGTTGTCGGTGTCCAGTGAGCAGTAAGTGTATGGTTGAATCTGTTGCGTGGTCTTTATGCTTTCTATAGTGCAGTGATTATATCATCAGGGATGACAAAGCTTTCTCTACTGACCTAGTCAATTTCAGAATTATAGTCCCAGAGGCCAAAAATTCTATCCAAATTAACTTAGGGGCTATGTTATCAAGGGCAACATAACTCCTATTGCCCCTGGTCTCCCAAGGCAAACAGGTCCTAGGTGATGGATCAGACAAAGAGCTGTTCAAAATACTCCTTATGGAGAGAACATCAAAAAGGCAGGAAAGTAAAGGTAAAGGATTGGCGTGACTGGGGCCTAACTCTGGAGCTATGCCCAGAGTTAGGGGTCCACGGGGCCATGTCCAAATTAAAGACGTAGACCCACCTTCACCTTCATGTGGACTCACCACCTGCAGCAAGGCCCACAAGGGGCTGGTGCTGTGTGATTAGAAATATGTATTATTTATAAATTGTATAGCTTATACAAGCTAAACAAGTTGTGTAGAATGTAACAAATAATTATACAGAATTTTGTATGATGTTGCTGGTTTCTATAGACACAATGATGTCATTACAAGATTTTATTGTTATTTATTTAGTGAAGGACTTATATTTACTGTATATAGATTTATATAGTGCATGACTTGTGCACCGCACTCTGCACAAGTCATGCACTGTATGTGCAAGACAAGTTGATGATGTTGATGACGTTGTCTTTTTCAACGTTTGGTATATACGTATATATAAAAGAAAAAAAATATGGATTTTATTTCCATCCTCAATAAAGGTCATTTCTTTTCAGAGTCAAACCACCAGGAAATGTCGTTCAGTCCTTAGCAGATGTGGGTTCTGCCTGTGTGGATAAAGATCTGGATAGTATGATCAATAATCAAACGTCTGAACCATCAGGATTATTGCCAGGCCAGATGAACAACATCGAAATGGAGGTAAAGCTGTGGGTGATTTGTAAATTAAACCAACTTACTTGATTAATTTTAATGTTTAAAACAGGGTACAATATTTTGCACCTTGACTTGACTTTGTTACTGTTTTGGTTCGTGCAGCTGTGTATCTAGAGTTATAGTGTAATGGTTAACATGTCTGATAATTATCACTAAGCCCTAGTTAAAAAAAATCATATTCAATATATTTATAAACAGAGCTCGGAAATTGAAATTCAATTTATGAAATAAAAATTGTATTGTTGATAAATGATCATTTGCAGAACTGCTCTTATTTTTTGGGCTTTAGAAAATAGCTCCATTAATAATTTGATGTATATGGCGAGTTGGTATACAATATTAAATAGAATTAGATGTTTTGTTTTCATTTTTCTCTTGTAATAGATCTATGTGTTATTTGTGTTAATGTTTTCTTCATAAAGGGCTTAAATAGAGAAGAAGAAAACCTAGCGGTGTGCAATGGTAAGAACTAGAATATGTTTTTATAAATTGTTATTGTGAATGGGTTTCTGTTCTGTAAAAATCTTTGAACCTTTTCAAGTAGCAAAAACTAAAGCCGGAAACATAAAATTTTGTTCCTGAACAGAAATGCATATTTAAAAACAGGGGTAACAAATTAATCCCTGTTTTATTCTGTTCTTAAAATTCCCTGTGTAGCTTCCAATTACAGTCATTTCTCCAATAAAAAGTTTATGGAAGCCAGGTATTTGAAACCTAATTTCTGCCAATATGTTCTGAACAGAAACAGTATTGTAATGTTTCTGGTTTTGGGTTCCGCCATGACAATGATGCACTTCAGATTTGAACAAAAAATACTGTTCCTGGATCATTTTAGGCGACAAATGACTTCAATTGTAGGCTACAAAGGATATGTAAAGAACAAATCTGTTCTGGTTTTGTTTCGGTTACAAGCAAAATGCCAAAAGTTTTTTCTTTTGGTTCTCAATATGGGCCCTTTGGACCAAAGGCAACGTCTATGTCGTTGGAGTTTAGCTCAAGCGTTTACCTCCACTGCAAAATATAATTCTACTTAAGCTGGTTGGTGCCTTCTAGTGGTCAATCAACCTGCAGGAAGGTTCATAAAGGACTAATATGATGTAATGGGTATAATGGGATTCGGGTGAAGAAATAACTAGCGAGGAAGTATAAAAAACCCATATTATAAGTTCCATTCACTTCAGTAAACAGGCGAGTTTAATCAATTATTATTTGAAAATATTTTTTTCATTTTTACTTTTCCAGTATGTGAAAATGCCCCAACATTGAAGATTGAACATATAGTTCAGGATGCTGAGGAGAACACTCCAGAACCATCCCTCAGGTAATGTGTGCACCTTTCTTCAATTCCTGCAATCTGTCAGCGTTGGGTTAAACTAAATAGGTTGTTATCACATTTATCTCCAGTAACAAGTATATCAGGATCAGGTGTCTCTCTACTTATTTTAGTGAAATACATGGCTACAGTTTTAGAAAGGTTAAGCTGTAGACATCACTCCTGTAACCAGATTATCACACAGGACATTGTTTTGTACTATAGCGAGCGATAGATTCCATTATTGCCTTGGACTTTGTCGAGTTTTATTTTATCCTGTCAGCTCCTCTGACTACAGGTGGTTCCTTGGTAAATTGGGTTTTTTTTTTTAATTTTTCATTCTTCTTGAAAAAAAAGAAATGATGTCCAAACCTTTGATTTTAAATAAGAAATGCTGTAAGTTTGGTGTGTTGTCTGCCATGTTGCTCAGAGCAGATTAATACTACTACCACTACCTGAATTCCAATCAAATCAGCCAACGTCACAGTTCACACACCCCAAGTGACACAACCTCCATAGACATGCGTGATCCAAAACAATTAATTTGCACACCATATACAAATATATGTATATATATATGTGTGTATATATATATGTGTGTGTATATATATATATATATATATATATGTATATGCTGTCATGCTGTCTCTCGGCATGTTTATTGCTGATTCTTTTTTGTGTGCGTGTTGTCCGCTTCACACTCTCCCTCTCTATGGTCCCAGCTACTACTAATAAAAGGAGAGGCATCATTAACAGAATTGTGCTTACCTGCATCAAATGCTGCACCTGCGTCATCACTCCTGTGTGCTCTCTGCTGCAGCTGACCACTTTCCTCCCCCACATATATATATATATATAAACATATTAAAGGAAGGCTCTAGTTCTAGAACTCATGTTTTTTGGAAAGTAAAGGAAGTCTTGAAATTTGTAGACAAGAAATGGTGGTAAGGGAAACTGGCTGGAAGATTTTATATTGGAAGAGTGGGAAATGGGGCAACGATAAAGAATCTTGATGCATAGGGGAATAATGATTATGTGGAATAGTCAAGAAGGTACAACTGAGCAGTGTTCTGAGCAGTTTGCTGGTTTTCTTTACAAAGAGAAATTGCATCCCATCTCCCCAAATGCTAAACACCATCTTATCAAAAATCACAATAAACATATATGATATATATGTTTTATTCATTCATTCATTCATTTTCATCCGCTTGTCCGGAGCCGGGTCGCGGGGGCAACATTCGGAGGAGGGACGCCCAAACTTCCCTCTCCCTAGACACTTCCTCAAGCTCGTCTGGGGGGATCCCAAG
>JAFBJS010002956.1:43813-58069 GCA_016785265.1 Paraplagusia blochii
GCGACAATGAAGAATCTTGATGTATAGGGGAATAATGATTATGTGGAATAGTCAAGAAGGTACAACTGAGCAGTGTTCTGTGCAGTTTTCTGGTTTTCTTTACAAAGAGGAATTGCCATCCATCTCCCCAAATGCTAAACACCATCTTATCAAAAATCACCATAAACATATATGATATATATGTTATATATATATAATAAATAACTTTTGGAAAAACAAATTTCTTTCATAACATTTTTTCTTCTTTTGCCTTGAGATTTTAAAAAGTATTAATCTTTACCAAAAGGTGGACAAACAAAAAACAACAACTTCCATATTGAGTAATGTTTTTGTTTTAAACTATGTTTATTAGCAATAGATATTAGTATTTGAGTATTCAGACGCTATTCTGATCTGTTTGTTTTATTACTCACCTTATTCTTCTACTTGTTTCTTTCAGGCCTGAAAATAACGATGCCAGTCAACTATTAACAACTGATTTAAGGTCCCGTCAAGTAGACATAGAAAATACAGATCAAGAGTAAGATATCTTCGAACTCTGTTTTTTAATGTAAATGTATTCATTATAATGAATCAATTTAATTTTCTTGCAGTATTCGTCCTTCCTCAGCGGCAAGTTACAGCGCTGTGGTTCAAGACCGTCTGAGTCAGCTCGTTGGATTGTTCAAAGACCGAACAGAGCTCCAAAAAGACAAGCTGCTGGACCCTGATGAATCTGAAGAAGAAGGCTCTGCCCCTAGTGCGCCATATCATTTTTAATCCTAGTTTTACTCAAATGATAAGATTTTATCCTGGCAAACGCCTGCAGGAAGGTTCATGAGGGGCTGGTGCAGTGCAACCTCAGCAACCTTTTGCCTTGTCCCTTTTTCAGGGTTACCACAACAAATCATCTCACCTTGTCCTCTGTATCTTCCACTATGACTCCAACTTGTCCTCCATGTCCTCCCTCACTGCATCCATTAATCTCCTCTTTGGCCTTTTTCCTCTTCCTACATCTCTAGGATCATTCTTCTACCAATGTATCCACTGTCTCTCCTCTGAACATGTCTAAACCATCTCAATCTGTCTTCTCTAGCTTTTTCTCCAAACCTTCCTCTCTGTGTTCTGTGTCCCTCTAATGACCTCATTCCTGATCCTGTCCATCCTTGTCTCTCCTAAAGAGAATCTCCAGGCGAGAATACATACAGTACAACACACACAAATATATATATATATAAAAGCATTCAGCATAGGACAAAAAAATAAAAATTGCACATTGCAAAATTGTACATCCAAACATGTTTTCTCAGACATGATTTCATTATTTGGGTTTTATTTGTAGGCCCAAACAAAGCCCCACCACCTCCTCCTCCACCTCCACCAGAGGACAAGAAGACTGATGCACCTGTCACAGCTGAAGCGGAAGTACAAACAGAACTTCACTTTAAGATTTTGGGATTTCAGGTAGAACTGCCCAAACCTCCGGTGATGCCAAGCTGGCTCCGTGCCATCATAGATTATCGTTTCCCCTCCAGCATTGACCCATTCACAAGTAAGTATTGGTTTGGGGCCATAAGGAACGTATGACATACCCACATAAGTAGGTTTGTGAGCATGTGTCTCTGTAAAACATATTAGTTTACTATTTTTTTGGTAATAAGTTCACACCTGTTTACCTAGTAATTTATTGGTCTTCCATATTAATGGTGTCAATGACAGCACTACAGTACTTACAGCATACTTATGCTACCGCTTAGTAAAATTAATCTCAAAGTCATTTAGTGTACTTTCGGTACCTTTCTTACCAAATGTTCCGAACAAAAATGTTTTGGTTTTTTTGTACAAAAAAAACCTTTTTTTTGTTTTAGGCAAAGTTAAATAATATAAGTTGTATTTAGAATAAGTTGACGTGTTTTCTTTTTTTAAGTCTTTTTTTAGGATGGAATTCATCACTTAATATAAATATTTGTATTTATGTTTATATATATTAGATTGTGGTATAATTCAAAAAGTTCTAAAGAATAGTTTTGTCTCCTGTCATTTGAAATCAAGAACAGCTAAACTCGTGATGTTGATAGACATTAACAAGATCCATATTAAAGGTTTGATTTTCCTCTGCTTTACAGACCTCCTTTATGTGATATGGCTGTTCTTTGTGGTGTCAGCATGGAACTGGAATATGTGGCTGATCCCAGTCCGTTGGGCCTTTCCTTATCAAACCCCTGAAAACATCCACCTATGGGTGTTGATGGACTTGACTTGTGACTTAATCTACATCACTGACATCCTTGTATTCCAGCCCAGGCTGCAGTTTGTCCGAGGAGGAGACATTGTTGTCAGTTAAAGCATGAAACACACACACACACGCATATAAATATATGTGTCTATAATAAACTATTCTAATATTTTCTCAACAGTGTGACAAAAAGGAAATGAGGCAAAACTACATGCAAACTTCTAGATTTAAGGTAAGAAAAATGTCTTTGTAGTGAAACTACTGGCCGACTTTTATATAACAACCTTAAACTTTGTTGTTCCAATGCGGAAAAAGCCTAATGTACTGCTGTGCTGCCCACTGTTTAAAGTTAAAAGGTTGTTTGCAATAAATTGCTTACTCAATTTTTTTTTGGTTGTTATTTTTCTACCAATGGTGGATGACAGCCGATGTGTCCTATCTTAAGATCCAACAGTGCAAAATGTGAATTCTTGCAATTTTTCGCCTTTTTTAGCCTTTGATCAGGAGTGTATTTAAAAAGAAATCAACAATAACAAAATTGACACCATATATACTGTGTTAATAAAATTATGAATATAAAATTTTTCAATTTGTCTTTTATTCTGAAGTGAAGAAGAAAAATCGCATTATACATTTGCAGACACACAATAAACTCTGTCTCTGTTTTGGTCACAGTTCAGCTCAGTAAGCAACAGTTTGAATTCAGTCCAAGTTAGGGAATTATATAGATTCTGCCAGGGAATTAAGTAAACAAAAGAAGTGGCACAATATGTTTCTTTGTTTTCTGTGTGTTACAGATGGATGTTGTCAGTTTGTTTCCAATGGAGATACTTTACATCGTAACAGGAGTGAATCCTCTGCTTAGGACACCCCGTCTACTAAAGGTCTGGATCATTTTCACATTTCCGAAATTTTCTAAAAAAAATTTTAAATCCACAATATATTGTTTTTTGTCATTAAAATGAGCGTACTCTTATAAAACTCAAGTTGCACGTCTGCAGTAATTGTTTTGCAATAAATATTAAGTTTCCGGTTTTGTACACTATGGATTTGAGTATGACACAATGTATTTACTGTAAAGTTGTGCGCTAACAATGCTGATATTATAAATATTGTAATGAGGATGAGGTGGACCAGATTTTGCCAAGAGGACTTGAGTTTGACACAGATGGACTAGAGGAGAATAATGTGGAGTATTATTTAAACAAAAAAGTTTGGTTTGTGAAGTTGTTGCCCATGTTTGTGGCAAATGGAAACCATTTCTCCTCAAGTCAGACTTTCTAACCTTGTTGCAGATACAACAAAATCCCTTAAAAATCCAAGAAATATTTGTCTTCATGTTTGGCAAATACGGAGTTATAATTTTTTCCCATTTTTACCTAAATTCCCCTCTTTTTTAGTATATGGTTTTCAATGAATTCAATGACAGAATGGAAGCTGTGATGAAGAAAGCCTACATCTACAGGTATACAACAGTACAGTGTCTTGTGTTCTGTTGCTTGGCTCCTTTGATGTGTTTACATGTTTAACCTCTGTTTATGGCAGAGTTATCCGAACCTCCACGTACCTTCTGTACTCTCTGCACATCAATGCGTGTCTCTTCTACTGGGGCTCAGCATACGAAGGACTGGGATCCACTAAATGGGTCTATAATGGAAAAGGCAACGCGTAAGAAACTGATGCACACTGATGCTGTTTTTGTGTCTGTTTGTGAATTTTGAGTTTTTAGTGGCTTAAAAAACAAGTTATAAAGATTTGGCTTCATTTTCAATGTGGTCTTTCCATCCTCTCTCTGTTTTTTTAAAGCTAAGTTCTAAATCACCCCTGTGCTTCTCTGCTGCGTTAACCCAAAGTGCTTGATGGCAGTATAGTTCTGTGTTCACGCATGTGTGAGTCCTGCACAGCTCAGAATCTGGGAAAATTAGTACCAATTGCAAGGACGTTGGGTGCGAGGGTTAAAATGTAGAAGAGAATAATTGTAAGAATGCCAAAATTTGTGCAAGATTGCAGTTTGATCAAGATGTTTTATTGACAATAGACCCGTTACAAGGCAACAAAATGTATGTTTCAAGTGATTACAATAACTCAAAGGTAAAAGAGGCTTTATCAAGAATGCCACACATACATGTTGAATTTGGTCTGCTCATAATTCATCTCTGTGGCCCAGTGGGCACTGTCGGAACAAACATAGAACGTGCTTGTTTCTCGCCCAGCACATTGCATTTTTCACTACATGCACTGGTAACAAGCTTTTTACAATAACCATTTTTTTAAGAATAACAGTGGAAAACAAGGTTCCTGAAAATTGTCTCCAAGGATACACCCTTGGAGTTGGTTGATTTTTGGCAAGTTGTGTTTGTTACAGTGCCTTCATGGCTGCTGTAAAGTGTATCATCCCAGCAGCAACACTACCAGAGCCCTGAAATAGTAACATGGTACATTGCTGTGCCAAAACAGACACAATTTTCCAATACCAGTGTTCTAGGTCTTGGAGGAGACAAGGGAACCATCATCACCCCATAAAGAGTATGCCCCAGATTTTGGGGGAGTGGGAGGGTGGGTGCACACAGGCCCAGGGAGGGCATTATACACAACCAAGGCATATTATGAGTTGTCATACAAAAATTCACAGAATTTGGATTTTCCCACATTGAATATAACTCCTGAATCCTTAATGCAGTCTTCAATAAGTTAATGATTCATTGCAGATTGGAGACATCTGTCCCATATGTCAGAAAAAGAACAAATGTTTACCTAGGAAATGGGCCTGATTTTTACAGTCGTGTCAAAAACTTGTTTTTGTCATTTCTTTTGCGCAAAACAGAACATCTGTGGAAATGTATTATATTTAAAGTCTGTACATTGACTTGATGTATCTTCAAAAAAAATTGGGGAAATCTGGCTTGTTTTATGCTTCAATGATATTTTAAAAAGAAATGTCCTTTAGTTGTGACGTTTTCAATCCTTGTTTTTAAATGGATGCTAAATGCAAAACCTACCATGTTGTCTGGGGGATTAATGCATGTGTCCCTTTGGACCGTCTATCATTTGTTATTGTCTTGTATTTGAATTTTGGTAACAGATGCAGATTTTGTGCTTCTGCCAATAGAGAATAGCTCATGTCACCCCCAGACATCATGTTATCTTTTATCAGTTGCCTCGATTCTGGCAATAGCCTCATCCAGTAATCCACCGAGCCAACGTTCCCCAGTTCAGTACTGTCCAGTTGTATCGTCCCATGGATCTTTCTGTCCTGCTTCAACAACTGCTGCAGTGAAAGTTGTCCGCTTGCCAGAGTTCTCCAGTCTACACCTATAGCCTGATGAAGGTCAACTGTAACAAAGCCTCTGCTGAGGTAGTTCAGAAAGTGGTCGTCCATGGTGACCACGTACTTGGATTTGTAATCATAATTAGGCCTATTGCCAACCACCACTGGAGTAGAATGCATCTTAAATAAATAGAAGGAGTAGGTGCAGAAGGTACAAGGTTCATTGTCACCCAGGTTCTTGAGGAGAGATGGAGACAGCTTAGCACAGACAATCTGGAGCTCTACGACAACTTCCCCGTGCTTTAGGTGAATTTCTTCATCGAAGTTATACTCCTCAACCTCATCTGTGACACCTTGTCGAAAGATGTGGGTTTTGGGGCAGTAGGTGATGTCTCTAAGATGTGCTTGCAGTGTCTTAATCTTGGACATGCTTGTTTGGAGAAGCTCAGTCTGATGTTCCAGCTTCTGCTCATAAATATCTCTTTCACTATCCATTTTCTGTTGCAGTGTCTCTAACTCTGCTTTGTAGTCACTGCTGATTTTGTTGTCTTTGCAGAAGAGATGTTTGGCCTTTTCTAGCTCCAGGATGGTCTCAGCTTGACGCTCTTGAATGCAACTATTGCACTCTTTCTCCTGCGCGATGTCAGAAGGACTCAAGTCACTTCCATGTTTGTTATCCTTATTTGACCTACTCTCCCTGCTGTACAGTTTCACACGATGTTTTAGTTTATCCATTTCATTTTTCTGCTCAAGAAACTGCATCTGTAACTTTTTGTTTTCTTCCGCAATGTTTTCACGCGTTTCCTGCTCAGCTTTCAATTTCTGCAGCAGTTCGCTTTTAACATTAAGGTCAGCCTTGAGTTCAGTTTCCAACTGGACAATCTGCAATCTGAGCTGCTGCTCCTGGATTTGCCTTTTTTGTTGTTGTGAAACATCAAATATGCTGTCTAGAAGTTTGTTATAGCTTTCCTGCAACTGATCTCTTTCCTGCTCCACTGCAGTCAGTTGCTGTGGCAGCAGCTCCAACTTGTTGTTGGAGATCTGCAGCCGATTCTCCAGCTCTCGACTCTTTTGCTTCTCTTGTTTGAGCTGCTCTGTGAGCTCATCCAACTTCTGAATACCTGCTTTCAGTGTTTGCTTGTGCTCTTGTAGCTGACCTTCTAATGCAGTGACAGTGTTGGACTTATCAGTGAGCTGTTTTTGCAGTTTGATTTGTGCCACATTGTTGTGGATGTGCGTCCGCAGTTTGTTGACTTTCTGCACCTGCAGAAGCCTTTCCTCATATTCTGCCTCTTTCTTACACATTTCGTCCCTCAGCTGCTGTAGCTCTGCCTCTATTTCTTCCACATGAGTTCTTTGGGACAGTATTACATTCTCTAGATTATGTATCTTGGCCCTTGCCTCCTCCAGTAGACTTGATCGTATATGAGCAGAAGAGGGAGAGATGTCACTTTTTTTTAATCCAGAATTCACACGAGACTGAACTTGTTTGTATGGACGGGCTCTGCTGCCTTTTGGGTTCATCCACTGATGTTTGGCCACAAGAAGTCGTTGTTTCAGTCCTTCTTTTTCAGTCTGGAGTTCACGCACCTGGTCCTGTAGATCCTCTAGCATCTCCTCCATCTCCACATTTCGAGCCCTCCCAAGCCCCTGTGCACCGCTTGTGGCCAGATGCTCGACGCGACCACGATCTTTCATCAGCCTCAACATTTTAGTGCTATGCTTTTTTATCTTATCATCCTGTTTGTGGATGTGTTGCTTTAAAAGCAAGGACTCATCGTACAGTTGTAGGAAACGGTCCTCCAGTTCTTTCCTTGACATCCGAGCAATATCTGGACGCAACCTTGCATCTGGATGAACTGACAGGTCTTGTAAAACTGATTTAAGCTGGGACATGTCATCTAGTGTTGTAGCATTGATTTTAATGGACATTTATAATCTGTCCGAATGACTCGTTCTGTAATTGGATGAAGAGTGAAATTTCCTTTTTCATTACAAAATCGTTTTACACTATTCCAATGTATTAAGCATCTACTGAATAATCTGTCTCTCTTAACTAAAACACCCTTATCTGTGTTCTGTACTAAACATATCCCATTGTCTCATCTTCCTTTATGCTTTTCAGGGATTTTCTTTGTAGTATATTGGCTTCTCCTAACAAAAATCCAGCAGCTGTTTCCTTCTTTATTTACTTTGAAACGTTTGAGACATTAAAATAAAATTTTCTGTCCGCTCTCTAAAGCAGTTGTCATCTGCAAATAGATTTCTACGTCATTCTAAGTCAATTCCCCATGATTATCATCCACACAAGGCTTTGATTCTTATTTCCTTTATAAGAACTTTGATATCAAAGGCTTATCAAATTTCCATTTTTTCTTTGAAGTCCCAACTGTCAAAAAGTCTCATTGGTTCCTGATTCATTTCTGTCATGGCCCCTTTTCAGGGGACAGATTTTTTTTCAGCCTTTCTCTGATTTATTTTGCATTTTCTTATCTGTGCATACAACTTGAGTTGCTGCCACCTTGTGACTAAAGGCTTATATTTATGTAGATGATTCTGTTGTTGACACTACAGGTGATGCCAGGGCTTTGAACCAGAACTTTTTGACAATTGGTTCATACAAGCAGGAACAGTAATTTCATGGTTCTGGTTTAGGGTTTCACCATAAAACTGATGTTCCTGAACCAGTTAGAAAAAAAATGTTTGTTTCTGGAATGGTTAATTATGTTCCTTGTCATATATACATACATAGAGTCATTGAAAAAATAATTAGTCCACTCTGCTGTTTTCTTCAATTCCTTGTTCATCTTAATGCCTTGTTCCACTAAAGGTTTATCACCTGGGGGAAACAATGAACACAAAACCATGCAATGACTAAAAGCACGGTATTTGTCAGTACAATGTTATTGCTAGTGATGTAGGAACGGAAGTGATTTTTGTCACTGTCAATAAAACCATGCAAAATGGGCAGAAATCAGCTCTGATATTAAACTTAATTATGAGCCTTTTTGTGTTATTATATTTGTCTAAATTAATGTAGATTAAGTGGAAGAAGATTTTTAAATGGACAAGAAATTATATATATATAATTGTCCATTTAAATATATAATATAATACATAATACATATTAATAATTATAAATAAAATAATAAATATTAATATTATAATACAATATTAATGTGAATAATACATAATACATATAACATTATTTTTTGTTTTTGAAGTAGTCCTGATGCTAATATATGTAATTTGTTTGTATACTGTAGTCCAACTAGACAGGCTGTTGATAATGCATTGCTACCCATTCACAATATTTAATTTTGACCAGCTTATCATAAATATGGAAAAATATATTAATATCTGCTCTAAAACATGTTTTATTTTACTCTCATTGTTGCCTTTGAGATGTGATGGTAGTTGGTAGTCAGTTCTCCGCATATAGTCTGATGGTCCACCCACTCTCTCCATTCAGTCAGTGAACGTCACAGGAAGTCAACCTCATTGGGTCATTGTAGAGACCCAGAATAAAATAAAAGTTGTATTAATCAGTTTCCATTCATTTTTAAATAGTGTTTCTGTATTAGAACAAAAAAGTTGTCATGTTTGTGGTTGTTGTTTCTGTTCCAAGCAAGAAGCCGAAGGTAATTGCACCAAAATAAAAAATTCTGACAGAAAAAGAAACAGACAGGAGATCAGCTTTCCTGCAGGTGGTGAGCCCAATGGAAGCCAACCGCCACGATTGGGATTCGAACTTGACTGGGAGGACAAACCTGGAATCTTACATCAAGGACAGAGACATTGACTCTGGGCGAAAGCAAAGGCTTATTTGAAATTGCTAAAACATATGTTCCTATAGTTAAAAGAGAGTGCAATGAAACAATAACAAAAATTTGAATAAAACATTTATTTTAGGGGGTATTCCAGATGTATTTGTTGCATTTAATTTTTTTTTTTTTTTAGCATTATATTTTCTTTTCTCAGGTCTCAGGACATGTAAATTTACTCAGGAACTGCATGTTTTTAAGTTTTGTATGTTGGTGGGATGTAAAATGTCCACAAATTCTGTAATGACATTATGTCTGCACATCTCTTAAGGAATAGGTTTTAAGATCAGCCACAAATAATAAAAAAAAATACCCTCCCCCAAAACCCAACCCAGTTTCTCAGCCTGGGGCTACATATAGAGGCAAACAAACAACCGTTGTTGTACCAAACAAAAAGCTGTTATTGTTATAACACTGTAGAGACCCAAACTGCTTTTGATATTCCTTCGACTTATCCACATGTTTGGGCCATCTGTTTTGGTCAAATCTGTGAAGCATTCCAAAGTAGAAGGCTTCGAACACATAACACGAAAGATCACCAACCTGGTAGCCCACGGGGTGTGTCCTAAAAATAAGTAGT
The DNA here is from genome assembly GCA_016785265.1 of Paraplagusia blochii. Lineage (NCBI taxonomy): Eukaryota > Metazoa > Chordata > Actinopteri > Pleuronectiformes > Cynoglossidae > Paraplagusia > Paraplagusia blochii. The sequence goes on from JAFBJS010002956.1 coordinate 53,701, forward strand.
CTGCAAAAAGGTCAAAAATGACACTGTTCCTGTGGTTTTTGAATCAGTTACACTAACAGTGATATTCTAAAGGGTATACAGTACAATGTTGTTGGTAAGAGGAGTGTGTACTATTGTTTGTCCCAGGACCTTTTATTATTACATTTTTGGTGAGAGCCTATTTAACAAACAGCTCTTAGTATGACTCTCACTTTTAAAAAGGCTGATCCCCGCATTACACAGTTCTTAGTTTATTGTACTCATACATTATCGTTTTCATATGTGCAGGAAATATAATCATTATTACTTTTTATTTGTTTGCAGTTACATTCGTTGTTACTACTTTGCGGTAAAGACCTTGATCACTATTGGAGGACTGCCTGACCCCACTACTGTCTTTGAAATCGTCTTCCAGCTCATCAACTACTTTGTTGGTGTGTTTGCCTTTTCCATCATGATTGGTCAGGTGAATTGAAAACCCAAATACACACACTGGAAATAATTTTTTTGTATAGCCTAAGGCCATGAAATAGAGGGAATGTTTTTATTTTGAAAGTATTTTGAGTAAACAGTCCAAAACCATACAGTTGAAAATTAGTAACGGATATAAATATATTTACATGAGTGTGGATGGTTTCATGTTTTTATATATTTGTCTCAGATGAGGGATGTGGTTGCTGCAGCCACCGCTGGGGAAAACTACTACAGATCATGCATGGATAGCACAGTCAAGTACATGAACTCCTATAATATTCCCCGAGATGTCCAGAATCGCATCAAGACCTGGTATGACTTCACATGGAAGAGTCAAGGCATGCTGGGTAAGAATATACATACACATACATATGACCCTTGAGTAGAAAAAAGAGAAAGTGAGACAGACAGTTTGACTTATTAAGAGCCAAAATGATCTTTTTCGACTTGCTCTTAGACATCCCTTTTATTATTTATTGTCTCCCCAAATTATGAAATATTAATGGGCCAACTACTCTCATCCTGTCCACCCTCCATGCGAGGTGTGACCACAAACCCTTCTTCCTAATCAATTGGTGCGCCTACGCCCACTTTCACCCATCCATGGATAAACGTTCCATTACAACAGACCCCACCTTGACCAAATCCTATCAACAATGTAACATCACTCAAAAGTAAATGACTGAAGTATTTACAAGCCAAAGTACAAAGAGTATGAAAATCATATAATAGAAAAATACACAATATAAACCAGTGCTTCTCAAACTTTTTCTGTTGCGACCCTACCACCGCCCACTCGCCGTCGCAACTATAAATCATAGCATTTGTCTACAAACTAGTTATAGGAACATCTCTGCATAATATCGTATCCTTGTTAACATAAAGAAAACAAAAAGAAAGAGATATAGTTCAACTTACAAGAATAACTTTATTAACATTATTTATTAGTCTGGAAAAGAAAAGATTTTAAGTGCATCAATTTGCCTGAAACTCCGGTCTTTCCTCGCCTCCCACTGTAGTCACGGTGAAGCCAAGCGCTACATATGCTTCGTCATATTTGTGCATCTTTTGAGGTGATTTTCTTTTGACTCACTATCTTCGTTTCTTCCCGCCTTTCTTTTCATCCCTGTTAAAAATCTCTCCATGTCTGCGGGTTTGTTTTCAGCACTTCACACCCGCCAGCTCCTTCCAAAACAAACCTACACCATAGAGTTAATACACGCTGCGCACAATGAGCAATGAGAGCGCCACTGCTAACTACTGTATTGGATGTGCAATTACACTTCCTTGTAGTACGGCGAAAAAAGCATGTTCCCCAGGGTCACACGCGCCCCCCTCAGCATCGCACCGCAGGGGGGCGCCCCACAGTTTGAGAAGCACTGATAGAAACCAACCAGCAACCAGCTGAACGTGTCTGTTGCATAAGTGAGATACAGGTAGGAAGTGCAACTCAAGGTCCATATTATGGTACTTGATTCTTCCTATGAGAGATCATGTGTTTAAATTTTCTCTCTTCGCTTTGTGTATCTTCAAAGATGAACAGGAGCTACTCATTCAACTTCCAGCTAAGATGAAATTGGATGTCGCTGTGGACGTCAACTATGCAATCATAAGTAAAGTTGCCTTGTTTCAGGTCAGTGAAAACCCACACAAGCATGTTTTTTTATATATATAAAATAAAAACTTCATGCACAAGAAGTGATTGTGTTTATGTGTGTTCTCAGGGCTGTGACAGGCAAATGATTTTTGACATGTTAACCAGACTCAAGTCTGTTGTCTACCTGCCCGGAGACTTTGTATGCAAAAAGGTTACCATAACTCTTAAGACTTTTATGATTAGGTTAGCTTGAAAACTTTGAGTTCCTATTGTTTGTGTTGTGTGTGTCTTTCTCTCAGGGGGAGATTGGCAGGGAGATGTACATCATCAAACAGGGGGAGGTACAGGTGGTTGGTGGTCCTGACCTGCAGACTGTGTTTGTCACAATAAAGGCTGGCTCAGTGTTTGGAGAGATCAGGTTGGCACTGCTTTATTTGCATATCCCATTACCTTTTCGATGGAATCCTATTAGATTAGAGCAAATTAAGACTAATTGTCACTACACTTCACATGCAATATGCATTTATGATTTATCAAATTTTGCAAACGAACATACAAGATAAATGGAAATATATGCCAGTGACTAGTTGGTGAGTCACTGACGTCATCCAATTGAGTTAAACAAATGAATGAACCCTACAGAGCAGCTAATTCAACATTTGATTGGCAATATTTAATGTGTTTTGTTGCAAACTGCATCATCATTTTTTAGTTTTTTATGCCTGTCTGTCTCAGTGGCGATCACTGCTAAAAAAGAAACTCATTCCTGATGGCTTCTGTGTTGACTGTATGTTTTTAAGTCTTTTTAGTGCAGAGAATGACTGACATACTGGGGTTGCTACCTTTGTCTCCTCAGGAACAGTGGCCCCATCTGGGCCAAAAGATGTCCAGAGGAATTTCCTTCTTAACCTTAGCATAGTGATTGTATAATCCACAGTGAGGCTCAGTGCTTGACCCTTCTTGGACTTTCTTGGTATCTCAGTGATTAAAAAAAAACATTTATAAAATGGAAAGAGAATTGTTGGGAATAAGGGACATGATTTTTAATCAGAATGGAAGGGGAGACGGTAAGGAGGAATTGACAATGACCAAGAGATACATGTAAGGACAGAGCAGGAAAGGAAGCAAACTCCTTGTCATTGTGGCATTGTGATACACACCACTACACACAACAAAATGTGAATGAAAGTACAATATGCAGAAAGAGCAAGTTTTGCTTTTGAGCCTTTCGTCCAAGATCTGGTGTCTGTTCTTTCAGTTTAATGTCAAATATGTCCCCTACCCAGGGACCATATAATAAATAGATTTTTAGACAAGGGATATGGTGTAGGAGCTTGCTCCACCTGTGTGGCAGTGGCCGATGGGTGAAAGTGAGTCCAGTTGAGGAGAGTCCACTTGAGGAGACTTTTCATGTTTGCCCAAACCTTGGAGCTCTTTTAGAGCTCGCGCTCTGAGGCAGTGAAATAATGCAGCACTTTCACAGCAGGAGACGTCAGTGTCTCCTCTTTCAGTCTGCTATAGTGACACAATTAAAAAATGTTTCAATTAGTAACATTTTTAATAACATCCAAGTACAAAAATATAAACAACAAATATATGCAGTGCATGAGGACCAGGCATCACCTTTAATGATGGATGATGCAGCAATTCGAAAAATAATTTACAATAGTAAAAACAATTAAAACAATAGTAATTCTGCTTATAACATATTGTGTGAACAAAGGCCTTGAAATAAAACAAACAAACAGCACTCGAGGTAGAACAATTTGAAAAATAATATATATATAATATAATATAATATAAATAAATAAATAAATAAATACATAAATAAATATATATATATACATACACATGAGGTAGAACAATTTGAAAAATAATATACAATAGTAAAAACTTAAAACAATAGTAAATCTACTTATAACATATTGTGTGAACAAGGGAAATAAAACAAACAGCACTCGAGGTAGAACAATTTGAAAAATAATATACAATAGTAAAAACAATTAAAACAATAGTAAATCTGCTTATAACATATTGTGTGAACAAAGGCCTTGAAATAAAACATACAAACAGCACTCGAGGTAGAATAATTTGAAAAATAATATATATATAATATAAATAAATAAATAAATAAAGCTGCAACAATTAAATATTGCTGTCCATTGCTCACATAAACTATCATGCTATCTTATACCACAACAACGTGTGCTTTGGTTAAGACGGCTCCAGGTTCAAATTCACCAAATTCCAGGTTATCACTGAGGTCCACTGAGCATGGCACCGCCCCCACTCACTCCTCCCAAAGCTGTCTCTTATACA
>JAFBJS010002956.1:59738-84502 GCA_016785265.1 Paraplagusia blochii
TCTGCATTTCAAAATAAAACTCATGCACAGGAAAGTGCAGGAGACTTTAAGTATAGATGTAATTGATAAGTAAATATTAAAGCTGTTGGCCAACACAAATTAAATCATGCAATATAAGCAATTTAAATTAGATAACATATAATTTGATAAACAGAGGTCCCTGGCTGATATTGACATTTTATTTTTTTATATATATACTGCATTTGCATCAATTTTACTTGATGATCTCCTGTTTAAAGCATAGTGAATCTCTGAAATATGTTTGTGAAGATATAAACAACAAATCTGATTCTTTTTCTCTTTTTTATAACTAGTTTGCTGGCAGGTGGTGGTGGGAATCGGCGTACTGCTAATGTAAAAGCACACGGATTTGCAAATCTCTTCATTCTTGATAAGAAGGACCTGGCAGATATCCTTGTGCACTACCCAGAGTCCCAGAAGTTGCTCCGAAGGAAAGCAAAGTAAGACAAGAAAAACTTTAGATAAGTAAAAGTGTTTCATAAAATCCAGAGGTAGGTCCAGAGGCAAGCACAACGTTTGAAAATCATTGATGTATGTATGATTTCATAGTTTTCCTAGATAAATCAGTTAAAACAGGTCTTCTTCAACACACTGTTTTATTACCTCTATCAATGCAGGAAGATGTTGACAAAGGACCAGAAAGCGGACGACAAAAATGCTGGAAAAATTGAAGTTATACCTTCCAAATCAGAAAGTCCAAAACTCTTCAGAGCAGCACTGAAGGTAGCGGAGCAGGCAGGAATACAAGGAGCCTTCACCAAACTGAAGAAAGCCTACAAATAAATGAAAAGAGCTGTCTGTTGTGCATTCTTGATTCAAGCATGTCAGGGTTCTTTAGATGTAAGTATGGGCCACAAGTGTTGGTTGGAACCTCAACCTTGGCCAAGTTAATCCTCTTCTGTACGTCGCTTTGGATAAAAGCATCTGCTAAAAGTAAATGTAAAAAATAGTTGATGCGCAATGTTGTTCTTAAGCAAGACCAAAAATGTTTATTGACAAATTGTTTTAAGGAAGAATAAGTACAAATAAGTGGCGTCGCTTGTTGATGAAAGTCAGTCCAATTTTTTACTTGGTCTCCTGTTGTTTGCAGATGTGGTTTACATAGAACATTGAATGGGAAAATATACTACTTTAATTTTACTATATTTAAAGAAATAAAGTCAAATTAAAGTAGTAAATAACTTGTTTCGACATTTTTAAGAAGAATGCAAATTTAACTTTATGTTATGTATGTGTTGTCTGACAGTATAAATATGGAAAAACTCATAAAAGTGATTAAAAAGATTTTTTCTGGACTGAATAAATTAATTATAAATAGTAAACAATAGAGTTAGTAGGGTAATAAAAAATACATTGCACAAAATCATGTGATACGTATCACGGAATAACAGATTATTTTGTTATTATTTAATCTTTTATGTAATTTATTCTTTAATTTATTTATAATTTCATTGACGTATTTAACGGTATCTATAGCTTATTTGGGTTAAAGTATTTAATTTATTCTCATTTTAATGTTAATTTAATTTTTCATTATTTTATCACATTTAATTTTATTGGTTTATTATTTTTCAATGGGATAAACTCGTTTATAGATTTTGTTTATCTGATTGAATGCATGTTAAAAAAATAAATCTAAAATAAATGAATGCGACTCAACAGTTACTCAGTATTTGAGCAGGGTTTTCACCATGTATTTTTTTTTTACTCGTACTGACAATTAACTTCTAAAGTAATAGTACTTCTACTTTGGCTACTAACCTCTGCTTATATCCGCCCATTGGCATCATTATCATGTCAATATCAAATCTTATAGAACTGCACATCACTACTGTAGTAGTAGAGGTAGACTCACTACTACAGTACTCTACAGAGATAATTAGACTGGGGAGCCAGAGGAGGGTATCAGGTTTCTCTATCCAATGCAAGCGATGTGTGAATTGTCAGTTGCATGTACTTTCACTTTGAGCAGGAGGCCATGCAAGGTGCACAGCAGCAGCAGTATGAACCTGTGCGTTAGTGAGAGAAACCCAAGGAGAAGTATAGACGTAAAAAAACATGTAGGTTTGGGATTATGATTAAAATTCTAAAGAAACAAATCCATTTAAGAGAGGTGTTATACTTGTTTTTCTATAACATTGTAGGCTGCTTTAATATTTTTGCATGTTTGTATTTTATTGCATCTCTTTTAATTTGATCTTTAATAAATCAATTGAACTGTCTTGCCCCATACCGTCAGAGTGACTCACTTATATGTCAAACATAAATGGGTAAAATAGAGAGATAGATAGATAGACAGACAGATAGATAGATCAGGACTTATTTGACGAATTGGACAAGGATTGAAGTAATCATAAGTAAGCACTTCATACATCATTTTATTTCATTGGTGGGGATCAGAGTTGGAATGTCAATGTCAATATGGATTCGGCCTTTGAATTCTGGCCTAAATGTAGATAGGACCATTATTTCTCAAAGACTGGGTTACTTTCAGATTGGATCACAAGAGATGGGGCTGGGGGTGGGGTGTTTCACAGCCATTTTTGCCTGGTTCAGTTACTCTTTATCATTGTTTAAAACTTGACTAATGCTGTTGTGCTGATACCTCTCAATTAAAAATTAAATACCCTTATTAATGTTCAATAATGATTTATGATGTGCGAATAATGTCTTCTGACTTGGTCACGAAGGTTTGTAAATTTGGTTCCCCAGAACGAATGTTTAGAAAAGATTGGACTACACTGACCAAAGTACCAAGATCAGATTATATGGCTGTAAACATAAACACACAACAAACCAATGGCAACATAATTGTTCAATGGAATCATTAGTTAAGGGTGTTTTGTTTTGTAAGGTCTATTATTTAGCCCGTTGGACTCTTGTAAGTGCTAGCAAAAGCTTTTTTGACCCTACAAATATGGCGGCAGAGTAGGCGCATTCACAGCCATTTAAGCGGCGTTCCCTGATTGTATAAGTTTTTCTGCGCGAGTCCTGCGCGATCTTTTTTTTTCTGCTTTCGGCACACTGTGGTGGCCCACGTCTAACGGTCAGTGAACGCAGCAGGCACAGTTACCAACACTTATGACGCAGGAACTCCATTCTGTTCAGCAGCTGGAAAGCCGGGAATGGTCACGCAACTATAGCCTGCTAAAAAGTTTTACAAACAAATTTTGCGGGATTGTCACAAAACCTCAACGGACAATTCGAGAGCGTTACAACCAAGAATATACAGAAGGAGGGAAAAATCTTGGGAATCACTGTCGAGGTAAGACAATGTTTAGTTCCTTCAGTTTCCGCCGCAGACACTATTTGTGGCGCTTTGCTTGGACACGTTGGCGTCGTCTGGCGCGTTTGAAAGTTTTTCCCAGTCTTTTCCTAGTCACAACAAATGAGATTGTGGGAATCCGATACATACCACACTGCTTGCTCCACTTCCTCAGCAGTTTTTGACAAAAGAACTCCGTTTCCATACACAAACTAGCGCACACATTGTCATTTCTGACGTTTGTCGAGTTCAGCTGTCAATGTTCAAACATTCACCAACACGCCCAAGTTTTGAACAATAACTGAGGACTGTGCATCGTATGTACATATATTCAGCATATATGCAAATACTTTCACGAGATAATGTACTCGAGGGATAGTAGAGAAAAAACTATTTATAGCAGTCTCTGCCAATTAAAAATGTCTCTGCTATTGCCGTCAAAATACAGTGCTTTTTATATAGTTTATTAGGGACATTTCAGCACAAAGTCGTTGTTAGGGCATTAATTAATTATTGTAAACATGCCATACAATGGCTAATGGAAAATAATGGTCTCTCAAAGTGGAAGAACTAAGGCTATAGTAGTTAAGTATTTTCCATTATTCTGGAGCTTTTTTTTCTCCATTTGTGTTTGTTCCAAAGAAGGGTTTTCACGTTTGTTCGTTTAAGTATTTTTTTTTTCGTTTAAGTATTTATTTTTGCTCTTTATTTTATTTTTATTTTTGATTATATGTCAAATGAAGGATTTAAATTTGAGTTATTATTGTGTAATGTGGCCTGGCGGTTAAGGAGGCAGACTTGGGCATGCAAATCTCCAGGTTAGAGTCCACCAGCTGTCAGATTGCTACCTAGATCTAAACCGTCATAACTTTCAGTGGGCTCACTGCTCTGACAGTATGGAACTGTGTGATTTCGTTGGCCGTCGTGGAGACTGTTGTCCCTGAGAGCCAGCACAGATAGGCGGATGAAGATGAATGAAGGAATACTGTTTAATATAATTGAATGCACTGCAAAAAAAACAAAAAACGTATCTTTCTATATCAGTTTCTATTGAACAACCAACTGACCACAACTGTAATAATTTTCATCAAAATAAATGTCTTAAAAACATCTATAATACTACTCGTAGGTTAGATACCAGTGTAAAGAGTAAAAAAATATGATCAAAAACTTAGATAAACTCTAAAGGATTGATTAATTTGTGTCTAAATTACCAGCTCTAACATAAATCACGATATTGTCTTTTACAGAATGATGGTACTGTATACCTAAGTCATGCAACACACTGTTGTTGAAACAGGTATGCGGTTGTTCTGTTCTTCACCTTGTTGAATGACAGTGCATTCACACAGAAAATGAGCTTCACATAGACTTGGGCAGAAATACAGACAAATGACAAGAGACACACTGCACAAGTTTTGGTTGTAACAATTTTGTTTATAATTATTGCGCAAGAATAGTCTCATAAATAATAATTGAGGAGCACAGATCCACAAATGGATTTTCAAAATAAACAAATGCATTTTAAGAATAAATCTACAAACAGGCATACAACACGCTTTACGGCACCTGTGGTACAGTGTACTGTAGTGAAGACACACATGACTGTGAGAAAATCTTTTGATTGGCTGCAAACTAATGAGACTTCGGATTGATCACTAACTGTCTCCATGTAGATAAAATGCATCTGTGAAACTGGTCTGCACTAGAGGACTCTCGAATATCAAAAATATGCAGACAAATGCACGCAGTTTTACTAGAAACAACATGAATAACACGATTGACAATTCATAAATTAATTTGAAGCAATTCAGAAATGGATTTTCATTCAAATTTCCAAAATATATTATATTATTATTATTATTATAATAATATATATATTGTGAATTGTTATTTGTCTATTTTTAAGATGTATTTGTGAATTTTGAAAATACATTTGTGGATCTTGTTTTATGAATTTTCAAATTACTTTTTAGACTGTACTGGCTCCATATATAATGAACAAACACTGAGTGACACAATGGGAAGTTTGGTAAATTTCTCCCTAGTTGTGCTGCATGAAAACACATTGCGGCCATATTGAAGTTTTAACCTAATTATGTTTTCTTCACTTTCAATTTGTATTTATAAGTTAATCAGAACAGGTTTTTATGAGAAAATAAACAGTTCCCTTTTGTAAGCATTTTGAATTCACAAAATAGAATGTGTGTGTATGTTGTAGCTGTTGAATATTTCACGTCAGGGGGTCTCTATGCTTCAGTTAGAGCTAAAATATTTAGGACCAGAAGAGGGGAGGAGTTAAGAGGTGAGGCTACGGGAGTAGAGATGCTGCCCCAGTGCTGTTGCTGCAGTAACAGAAAAGGAGGAGGCTGCTTTTGTGTGTGTGTGTGTGTGAGTGCAAGTGCTTTGTCCTACGCATGTGCATTGAGGGGTCTGAGGGGGTGGAGCTGACACTAATCCTGCTGCCATTCCTTGTTCGCTGTGCAGCTGCAGTGGTTAGATAGAAGGAATATGTATTAATCATGTGTACATTGGTCCACGATAATTAAGGTAAGATACAGATGTTTTTTTACAAAAGGATAGCTTAAGGAAACGGGCAATGAAGGGAAATGAACATAATGAGCAGAACTAAAGTACAGGTAATTGATATAGAGATCTGGCTGTAACGTGATGCTCAACGTTCTGCATTGTGAACGGAATGCAAGTTCCGATCAGACCTTAGCATGTTTTCTCTATTTCAGTTTTTTTCCTGTCAGAACAGTGTTCATGGTATTCTAACCATTTTATCTTACACACTTCTCTAAGTGAATGACCTATGCAATAGGCAGTCATAATTCTGTGAGTCATATACAAATGGTTATTCTTAAGGTGTGTCTAGGCAGCATTCCAATGGTAAATGTTCTGGTACTAATGATCTTAACATAGGTCTATGTACAGTACCATTTATTTTTTTAATTGTACCACCCATGCCTATGTAGGTTATTAAGAAAGTGAGTGTCTGTGCATGCATATTTGCTTAGATATGACTTAATTAACCTGTTTAGCACATATGTAGGTCACATAGAATTGAGGCTACAGAAGAATTGAAAACATGTCTACAGTTGAAGCTACAGTAAGTGCATTAGTGTAAGTGAGGTATATGGCAGAGGGCTGACTTCACTTAGTTGTAAAGGCATGCAATTTTGAAAATAGATAAATGTGTTGCATTTGATAAAAAGAAATAGAAAGTGATAAATAGAAAGAAATGGTTACACCTGGATCTTTCTATTAAGAGTGATCCAAACTGGATTGGAAATATAGTTATTATTATGGAAAAACGTCAAAACACTTGCAAAAATTAAGTTCAAAATTGAGTCGGTGGACTGTTTCTCTTGAGCAAAGGTGGTCAAATAGTTTTACTCTCTGCAAATTGGGTCCTAAAATTTGACTGGATAGATTTTTTGTCAACTAGATGAATGATGATAGATGAAGATGAATAATGTGTAAAAGTCATAAGAGCTGTATCTGGCTCCCGAGCCTAAGTTTGCCCAGGTCTAATCTAGACTGTGGCTTGTGCATGGCATTGATCTTTTTTTTTTTATCAGGTTTGGTGTGAAACGTTTCATCACGGTTTATATTTAACCCTTTTATAACAAAATATTGCACGGGGTGTTGAGATTGCCCCTAAAGTGCCTGCAGATGGATGGATGGATATATTGACTGATGGATGTGCAACAGCACTGTATCATGGCATGTGGTCAGGAGCAGATAAACGGAGCATGGTGAACTACGATAAATGAAAAGAAAGAACCATGCAGTAAAGACTGAGTAGCTTAATTTTTTAGCCTTTCCTATACTGTCTAGAAATACTATACTGTGAGAAATACAGAAATTGCAGGGGAAAAATTGTGCTAAGAAAATTTTATTTGGATTTTTTCTGAACACAGTCTCTTTTAAAGCCTATTTGTTGCTGCACTGTACCTACTATGGCAGCAACCAGCTCCACCACATCTGAGTTGATGACATCTTGTAAATACTGAGTTGGGTGAATTTCACCATTTCCTTTAGGAGCTCAACTAAGAATGCCATCTGGTTTGAGTTGCCTCAGATGCTTGTCTCCTTTATTCACTTTATTGTATTGCATCAGAAGCTCCAGTCTTGCTGCACAATATTATTGTGTGTGTTTAGCAAAGGTTGTGGCTATGGAGCAATTATGTCTAAAATAATATTGTTCTCCTTTTGCTTCATCCTTAACCTTGCGTAGGCTTTACTTTATGACATTATTTTACAGTTACGTTTTTTTTTTCATTCCATTTAACTGAATAAATACAGTTGAAACATACAAAGCTAAACTAAAAAACAAGAGGACAGCATTGAGCATGTCCTTCTATTTCTGACTGTGAGAGGCTAATTCATCAGCTTTCCCGTGGTCTGTCCATCTCTCATTCACTTTGCTTTTTTGTAAGATTTCCTTAAATGAATGCCCTGTGATGCCTCTTAAATGCTGACAGAGAAGACAGTAAGGGACAGTGGAGGGTTTTGTGTTCGAGTCCACCATTTGCCAAGTTACCACTGAGGTGCACAGAGCATGGCACCATCCCCAAACACTGCTTCCCAGGTGCTTTAAGCTGCCCACTGTTCACTTTGTTATGGGTTAAATGCAAAGGGTCACATATCACTATGTGCAGTGGTGTTTGTTGCCATGACAGAAAGTTTACTTTCCTTCCTATTTCTTTGCAATAATTGACACTGCTGCTCCATGTTCAGCTTACACAATCCACCTGACCTGGTTAAAGTGCACTCCTGTGTCCATTTTTTGTTGTCCTTGGACCTGCCTCATACTAACATAAGGATCACTTACTTAAACTGAGCTCACCTGATTACAGCTTTCATGGAACAATGAACAATCCCACTCTTGCATACTCTCAGTGTACACGTAAGCACAAACATACAAACACATGAAGCTCATCTCAGTGTAAAAAACACTTTCCTTGTTATATTTAAAAATATGTGTTGTTGATATCTGTTTGAGGGTAGTTGGAGTTACCCGAATAGAGGTGTAAAATATGGTTACACTTCCTAGCAATGTTGGTGGGTGAAAAGTGAGGTCTGAGGCCCCCTCCTCTTTTCACAGATGGTCTTTCTAGATTGACATGGATGGCTTCTCTCACACCTCTGTCAAACCATCTGTTGTCTCTGGCAAGTGAGCACCTTGTGATCTTCCTAGGTGTGTCCCTTCTTCTTCAGGTGGAGATGGACTGATGAGTCCTGGCCTGATTTAATGGTTGCTTTGTTTCCCCTGAGTACAGATCGGTGCATTCCTCATTGCATTGCACTGCATCCACAACATTGCTTTTGCCCTGCTAGCATGTTGCTCTCATTCTGTTATATGAATACAACAGCACACACTACAGCACTGCGCCCCACTGCCCAGAAACAGTAGTTTCTCTTTTGTAACATCTCTAAAGCCAGACGGTGTAAACAGGCTGATCTGTGTTTCCCATTATTGCTAAGATCATATGAGGGGCTGAAACTGGTCGACCAAAAAAAAGTTGTGTGTCTGCCACCTGCCCCTGCAGCTCAGTGTGGTCATTACAACATGTCTTCAAATATCACATATGACTTTAACTGTAACTTAGACAATAAATCAGCTCTCAGTTAAATTTGCTAGTGTTAAGGTGATTCTGCACTTTCACTGTGTTGTGAAATATAGTGGTCATGGTAAAATAATCATGATACAGTAATCGTATCAATCATGATACAGTAATCATATCAAAGACTTTTATTGTCACCACATGTGATCATGCCCAAAAATAACCCTGCTAAAGCTGATGTGAAACATGATGAATTTACTTTACCTTTCACAGTAATTCTGCCAATCACAAGCCCTTTTGATCAAGCTGATGACACTCAGCATCAGAGCAGTAGTCAGATTAGTAAAAAAAGAACTGAGGTTTCAAACTGTCCCTCAAAGGGCCTCTGTAGCTGCTGGTTGCAACCTACCCAGAGCAATGTGACAGACCAATCAGATGTCACGATACTCATAGCAGTTAATTAAAAGAGCCAATTCACTTGTGTTGCTGTTTGATTGGACCACGTCTGGTTGGTTGGTTTTAGCCATAGTGGCCTTTTGTGGGGCTGGTTTGAGACCCCTGATCTAGAGGTAACATCACTAACATCTATTGCCTTCTGCCATTCTGGAAATAACAGTCCACTGAGTTTTATGAATGCAACACCATATAATTGTTATATTATATGTTATATATTATATATATTATATATTGGGGAGACAAAAATAAATGCAGTGTCAGTATTTGCATAGCAGTTGACCCTCCTGTTGTCCTTGGGTCAAAATGACCCACCAATTAAAAATGTATTTTTTTAACTTGAAAATTTGATGAGTTCTTGATTGATCCGAGATTCCGCAACATTAGAAAAAGGTTGTTGTCACTTTTATATAAGCTGTAAAAAGAAAAGGTTACAAATATTTGTGAGGTGGTCCTCTGGTGGATCCGATCTGACCCAAATGTAACAATAGTTACACAGAGAAGTTGCAGGCCGGTAACAATTTGTCTAAAAATTATTTTTAAAATCTCTTGTTTCTTCTTTTTGTTAAAAAAAAACTTCACCTAAAATCAGGGTTACAGGGAACACGCTTTTTTATTTGGCCCACTAATGCACAATTGTACTATAAAAAGTATCAAACTCAGGGCCTAGGGGCCAAATGCAGCCCGTCCTGATATTTTGTATGACCTGAGTCTTCTCTGTGTCTGCAGCCAACCCAGGGCTGTGTTCAGTTCTATGGTCATGTTCGGCACCAGAAAGACCTGGGACCTCGACTGCAGCCCCTGTTTTCAAGAGCTTTGGCAGAAAAACGTTTCCCTGGACAGTGAGTGTCAAGTTCGGTCAGTTTTATTTGTATAACCCAAATTAAAAAAAAAAAAAATGCATTCAGAAGATTTTTGTTTTCATTTTAATGCTGCATTAATGCTGCCTGGAATTATAGCAAATAAACAATTATTATTAACAGTTACACATTGGTTTAAGAATTTGCTGTTACTAAAATGTGTTGAAACTGACTAAATGAAAACAGTTAAATCATATTTAAATAAAATAGTAACCAGTGTTAACTGTTTGCATTGCAGTTCCCTCAGTACATCACAGATTAGGTTATCGAACCAAAACGATCCAAAGCATCCTGTCAGTAATTTAGATTCTCAAATCATCTCTGTTAGATTATTGTTTCCAAAAGACTGGGTTACAACTGCAGGGGGGCTGGGAGTGGTCATCTCACATCTTGTTCCTTAGGAGTAATAGTAATTTTTACTTGTTTCATTTCTGGTTTTTAGTGTTTAAAACTTGAATTATTTTGGCTGTTCAGATATCAATGATGACGAATAAAGTCTAAATGGACCTAAACTGCAATGCCGCTCAGTGGCAACCCAAGTCCGGTTCCTTAACTACCAGGCCACCACTGTCCAATTAACATCACAAACACAAGAAGGCAAAAAAATCAAAAACTGTTCATATTGGAGACGTGTAAGGTTCGTTGGAAGGAATTTTTTTGATGATGTCCTAACCTACTGACATGCCTTCTGTGAAGGGGGCAGAGACTGGCTGGTTCTCATACCAGCCAGCCACTATGTGGCTGGTTCACTGATCTCCTGTCCTGACTTTACTGAGATAACAAACTGCTTTATGGCAAAGGGCCATGGGTAGATGAGGTCCGGCCGGACCACCTGAAGTCACTGGATGTTTTAGGGCTGTTGTTGTTGCCACCTCTCTGCAACATCTCATGGAAGTTGTGGTTGGTACTGGCAAACTGGGGTGGTGGTGCGTGTTTTTGAACAAGGGGACCGAGGGTGTGCTCCAACCATTGGTGGATCACACTCCTCAGCCTCTGGGTGAAAGTCTACTCGATGGAAGTAGTTCATTACTTTGATGGACAGGATTTTTATAGGCGCAGTCACGGGATAGGTGGGGTCCAGTTTGGGAGGCTCTGGATTTCATCTCAGCGTTTTGTAGATGATGTTGTCTTCTTAGCTTCTTCCCACCTGATTCTAAAGTTGCTGGGCAGAAACCAGAAGTCCGAGGCCATGGATGTTAAACCGGAAAAAGGTCATCTACACCCTGCAGGTCGGGGTGGAGACCCTGTCTCAATTGCAGAAGTTCAGGTATCTCAGCGTCATGTTCATTAGCAAGGAATATGACAGTGGCTACTGTCGTAGTAATATGGTCACTGAATCACTCCATTGTGGTAAGAAAGAGCCAAGCTGCAAGGTGCTCCATTTATTGCTCAATCTACATTGCTATCCTCACCTATGGTCATAAACTTGTGGTCATGACGGAAAGAACATGATCCGGAGAACAAGTGACTGAAGTGAGCTTTCTCCGTAGAGTGGCATGGCAATCCCTTTGTGATAGGGTGACTCAGGAGGAGCTTGGAGCAGAGCCACTGCTCCTTCACATCCAGAGGAGCCAGTTCAGTTGGCTCAGCATTTTATCTTGTGTTCCCCAAATTAGCTGTATTAGTGTTATATTTGCTTTGTTTAAACATCAGTCTTAAATGACCATTTTGGATGCATGGACCAAGACACATCTCTCCCTTGCATCCAGCAAAAACTATTCTGCCATTTTGCTGTATGTTCAATAAGCAATAGCCAATCTTGTGCGTTTTTTTTTTTTTTTTTTTTTTTTTCTTCACTGCCCTTTTTTTTTTTTTTTTTTGCTGCACTGCACTTTGGCTCACACCCAACTCAAAAAGAGGTAGCTAACACAAACGATACGAGAAGGGAATGATTAAGGCAACGTGGGTGTCTGTAATTGTTTGTACCTCCAGGCATAAATCGTATCTTTGAACTCAAATTTGTTACCTGATACTTGCTTATATCTCATAATTCTTCTATGGGTGCTTGCATATCGGGTAGGGATGGCCGATATATCGGTCCACCGATAAATATTGGGCGTTCATGAGCATAATTTTTAATATCTGAACATATCGTTATCGGGTTTTCCAGCGGTATTAAAAGTCTGATGATGCGAAGCTGTGGTCTCTGCAAATACGCTGGACGTCCTCATGGGGAACTGACACTTTGACTTGCACATGATTAATAATGTCATTTAAAGAGACGGCTACAATGAGCGATGCTACAGTAAATGTCCATGGTCCGGATTTTTTTGTGCATAGAACACTGTTTATGTTTTACACACTTATTTGTAGAATGCATTTAATCTGGTATCACACTAATTCAGGGGAAATTAGCTGCCTATATTGGTATCGGTCAATATCGGTATTGGGAATTAAGTGTTTGGGCAATATGGGTTAATATCAGCATCAGTAAATGTTATATGGGGCATACCTAATCTTAAGGTTACAATGTATTGCACTTTTTCTTTAAATCATTGTGAAGCAGTTGCCTCAACTTGTCTCACTTTTTATTTTTTAACTATGCTCCTTCTCTGTGTCCACAGCAAGCTCAGTGAAGTTCCTTATGAGTGATAGTGATGATGATGGTTCTTTTATGTCACTGCCAACTGCTGCCTCCTTGCAACGTCCATCTCTGAATTCAGATCTAACAAACAAAAACACATCCATCCAGCAGCATCTAGTTCAGGTATCACAGAAACCTAATTGTTTTGTCAATTGATAAGGTATTAATTATGAACATACTTGCCCAAACCAATACTCTTGCAAATGTAAAAATATAGCCATTGTTTTTAGGATTACAAAACTTAGATAGAGTTGGAAACTTACCATGGGTATTCTTTAGAATAAAACAGATTTTTGCATCATTTAAGTTGGTTCCCAAAACGAAATGCTGTTGGGGAAAATATATCATTGTGGTATAAACTCACATTCACTTTTTCAGCCTGGAAAAAACATCTCACTAATACACAACTTATCACTCTGAACAATTAGTGGTAGCGCAGCAGCAGCCCTTGACCAGTGTGAGTGCAATTAGAGTAAAGTATCAAGCTTCTCCTTATATTAATGTTAGTATTAATATCAGTAGGAGTGTGGACTGGGGCGAGTGAACAAGGTTGAGCATATTGTCCAAGACAGACAGAGTGTATATAAAAGACTGTCACTGTGTAGGAGCTCACATTATTAAGGTTAAGAACTTCCTGCATTTTTAACAAAAATATTTAATTATGTTTGTAAATGATTGAAAATATTCCACAATTCTGCAGACAAACTTCCCAGAAGAAGTTTCCAAAAATGTACCACGTATTTTTAGCTCCTTAGCAACTTAAGTTGTTTTTTTGCTTCACTTTTGTGAATCTCTTTACTTACCTTTTAGTCTCAGCCCCATTGACAAAACATGAGATAGTATTGTGTTCAACCTTTGTTTCGTTAGTATTGAAGTGCAGGTTAAACAAGTCCTACAAGTGCACTTGTAACTTCTGAATGGTAGATGTTACAGAACATTTAATGTATATCCACTGTTTTATTGTGTTTGTTTTCAGGTCTGCAGAGACTCAGGGGAACTCGCTCATTTCCTTCTGCCACAGGAGCAGAGTGATCAGAAGGAATCGTATGAACAATGTCTTGGTGATGATGAAAAAATCACTGGGGTGAAGGGCGAGGAGCAGTTGAGCAGGACTAACGGTGGGAAAGAGTTGAAATTGCAAACAGAGTACAATTACAATAATAGTATTAAAGAATACTCATATTTTTAATATATTGCCTCTTAGATTTTAATATCTGTCTGTGTGTGTTTTGGTGTTGATGTAGGAGAACATTCTCATAGTAATCACATCAGCTCAGACGAAAAGCAGCTAACTACACGGCTGCGCACAAAGGTATGACAGAAATCTGTTAACACAATCAGCCATTGTTGTGAAAAGTGTGAATAGTTAGTGTTGGTGAAAGCTGTGCAGAAACCTGCTGTTGATTGTAACTAAGGTCATATCTGATAAGGTATGACCTTACTGATTTGGTTTTAAAGAGTCATCACTATCAATTATTGTTTTTCCATATCAGTTACCATGTTGGTTTTTACATAGTTACACAATAGCAACTCTAAGGTAACTTTACACTTTAATGTATGAATTTGGCAAAACTAAAGGTAAACAACTTGCAGAAATTAACAAGTTGACACATTGCATAAGCAAATGCAGCAGGGGTATCAGTTAACTTCAACCTTTATTTGTTTTAAGTGCCAAAGCAACAACAACTGTCACCTCAAGGCACTTTACAGAACAATCATACAAAAAACTACGTTATACAATACAAGGAAGAAATACCCCCTGCCCTTATAGAGGGCTCACACCGACTGTGGAATGACTCCCATGAAAAATACCCAGACAGGGGAAAAAAAAGAAGAAACCTCAGGGTGACTGACAGTGGAGGAGATCCTCACCAGGGACAGACAGGGAGGACCAGGAAGATATCGTTCTCTCTGCTTAGTTTTGGTCAGAACACGAGCTGCTGTGTTCTGGATAAGCCGCAGAATTCTCAGAGAGCCAGCCGAGCATCCGGCTAATAAAGAATTACAATAGTCCAGCCTAGAAGTAACAAAGGTGTGGACCAGCTTCACAGCTGCATCTATTGGAAGTATCTGACTAACTTTCCTAATGTTATGTAGATGCAAGTAGGCAGTCTTAGAGACATTTTTATGTGTGATTTAAATGAAAGCTCCTGGACAAAAATAACACCTAGGTTTTTATTAGAAGTGTTGGAGGCAGTGGTTAACCTATTATCAGTTAAGCGGAATTGTAAACCAAAGAGGCTTAAGTTTCTAAAGAATTTGACCTTTAGTAGCCAGTTCTCCATTTAAATCAGATAACAGAAAAATGTGCAAAGCTGAATTACTGATCATAGATGACCCATGGTTATTTTAAAAGAAGGAAAGCAAACTCCTTGTCATTGTGACATCGTGATTCACACACAACGAATTTTGGCCTGTGTATTTAACCCATCACCAAAGTTAACAGTGGGCAGCTTTAAGCACCCGGGAAGCTGTGAGTTGGGACCCAGGTCCTCTTCCTTAACCACTTGGCCACCACTGCCACAGTTGCGTTACAGTTGCAGTAACCTTCAATGACTTTTCATAGTCTGTTTAATTTACATGATTTTGATTTTTTTTTTAAGGGCACATTATATTATATATCTGAATCAGAGAGAAAATGTAAGTTTTTCAGTTGACCACTCAAGTGAAGAGTGAGATTTCACATCAAATCCCAAAATAATTTACCCTGCATAGTCAGTGCATATTATTTATTTTCTTTTTTTATAATTCAGTTACATATGTGTTTTTACATTAAAAAATTAAAATGTCGGCATTGTGTAAAGTTTCTTTATCTTCAGTCTGTGAATTTGCTTGGCAGGTGAAAGAGCTGGAGGCGAAGCTGTTGGATCAGACTAGGGAGGTGGAGAGACTTCGCTCAGAGCTGGTGAGCCACAGAGAAGATAGCCTTTATTTCAGACATCATACTGTCATACTTGCATAGAACATACAATGTCAGTTTGGATTGAAATGCAAATAAAATCCATGTTAAAGGACTGTATAATGTTATAAACCACGGATCCTGTAGGGGGCAACAGACCTGGAGAAGCAGCTGGAGCTGTTGGTGGTGGAAAATGAACAGTTAAAGCAGCAGCTGAATTCATGGAGGTGTTTGGAGCCACAAAACATTGATGCTGCAGCCAAGACATGCAACTGCAGCCACTGCCCTTACAGCCAGGTGTGTATACCTGGTTGATGTATCTCTTGTGTTTGCAGTAAAACTGCCAACTCGTCATTCATTATTTTATCGGTAGCGTTATTCCTCCTGCTGTGAGTCACTTGTTTATAAAGGGACTTTTACATATAGGTCGAATTAAAAATCTTTTCATATCCACACTACAGCAAAGGTTTTTTAGTGTTCTTATTAATGTTCTCATAACTACTCTGACAAAGTTGCAAAATACATAGTGGTTCTCAACTCTAGTTCTAGAAGTATATTAGCCGAATAATGGAAAATCGGCTAATATACCTCTTGTTAACACATCATACTTGGCCTTCCTTGTTGGCGTGAAATGTGTCCCGTAGTAAAGTCTAGTAATCGACAGCGATAAAGAATACATAAGAACAGTAAGTTTTGTTTTTTTGTTTTTTTTAAGCAACCCTGTGTGTCCTTAAAATAGTTTTGGTGAAAATGGCTGTGGTTTACTCTCTTGTGTTTTTGTGGCAACACAAGTGTGGTGAGGTCACAGCAGACTTACAGTCTGACTTTAAGTAATCTATTGCATATGGCCAGTTTCTTGTAAAAAATATGCCATTCCCTCAAAAAAGCTGAAATTTCAATGACATTTTAATTTTGTCAATATCATCATTAATTTTGTTGTTTTATTAAAGTACTTGTGATGCCACAAAAACACAAGAGAGTAAAAGACTTGGTCCAGCCAAAGTGTGTGTTATGTTGATGCCATTGTTCACACAGCAGGGAGAAAAGGGAGACTCTGCATGTTGTATTGCAGTGCTATTCATGCATGGCTTATCCTGATTAACTTGTTTGCCTAAACAGATCCACTAGTTTTCAGTTTGGACAGGTCTTTCTGTGTTATCTACCAAACCAAAATACTTCCCTTCTTTGTACCAACTATTTCATAGTGTAGATAAATGGCAGTAGAATTCATTTTACAACAATGGTTTGCATTTAGACAAGAAGAAAGAAAATGATTTACTTATCATTGTGACTTTACACACCAACAGTCAGGTTACAGAAACTCTTACCAAGAGACCTGTAGTTAGAAACAAGTGCTGAAGGACAAGGAGGCGTTTTCAATGTAGTACTAGGGAATATTCAGCTTTCGTGCTGTGTCTTGCCTGAAACTGGGCCATTTTTATAACAAACGTATATGTCTTCTTAACTAATTCCAAATATATTTGTACATATCAGAGATTAGCAACTGTTAAAGTGGCATAATCATTGGCACACACTACACTGTTCCCATAACACTAATTTCTAGCTTTAAATGCAGGTCTTTAATCATGTTTCTCCTCTTGATGCGGCTCACAATAAATACACACACATTTGTGTGTAATTATGTGGTTTTTGCTCAAGCATCTCATGGATGTCTTGAGCTGGTTACAGAGAAAAACCACATGATACGGTAACATTACCTTGTGAACCAGGGTGTGAACTGTAAAAGAGAGTCATTGCAGAAAAACACAGAGGGCGGACACACCCTGACCCACCAGGATGTTGTGTTCACCTGAGTCAAGATATGAAAGAGGGGTTGTGTAAGACACACTAGCGACTGGTTTCACTTGAGGGACACACCTCTGGTTTTTCCGTAAAGATGACTCAAGACATGTTGAACATAGCTGAGGATTATTAGATGCATGGACAGATAAGTCAAATCAGAAACAAGAAAACATGAAACCTTAGCTTAATGTCTCTCCCAAAGCCATTATCATTTAGTCTATTAGAATATTAATACTGTTACTTGATAATAATAATAATAATAATAATAATAATAATAATAATAATAAATAAATAATAATTCTTAAGCAAAAGTAAAGTGCTGTCATCAAAATTGATTTGTTTTAATATGTTTTAATATTTAATATTAAATAAAATCAAATAATAATAAAACTTCAGGGTTTTTTTATAGCGCTTTTCATGTTACTTAAAGATGCTTGGGATGGGATGGGAGTTTATCCCATCAAAAAATTATAAAACAAATACTTCAATAAAAAATGAAAATCAGTAAATGGTGGAATAAATAAAACATTACATTTTTACAAAATAGCCTTATTAACTGATTATTATTATAATCAGCTTATTTCATGAAGAGGAATGCGAGGCTGCGCCGCCCTGTGATTTGAATTTGGGTTGTGGAGACTGATGCCTCCATTACCCCATAACAAATGACCAAAAGAAAATGGATTAGTGTGTAAGCGAATAGTCCAGTTTTATCTGCTCATACACACTGACTAAAGTTTTAATTCTGTCAAATTTATATGACTTTTGTAAAAAACACCACAACATGTTTCCACAGGTTGAATGTTAAGTTTTGTTAAAGCTGAGATATCCTCCTGTCTTGGGTGACAGAGGACACTGCATGATGAAACTGTTGTAAAGTAAACATGCTTTCTGTGAGTGTCCTTGTCTTTGTCTGCACTACTGACCATTGATTCTGTTATCTTGGTCACCTGATGACACAGCACAATGATGGCTATGTTTCATTGGTTAAACAGAGTCGGACTGTAGAGCCTTAGAATGAAGTCTCTGATTAAATAAAATTATACTGATCTCTAGAAAAGTGGATGACTGGAGCTTCATCCAGTATCTTCTATAAATGTTACAAGTTCACTATAGGCTAATGTAGTGGATCTATAAATCTATAAATCTTCCCAAGTGAAAAGTGTAGTGATTTAAAACTACTAGAAGTATTTTATTTGAAAGAAAATACTCGGGTACATGTATTGGAGTAAATTAAATGTGCTACTACTGATATTAGTCAGTTACCTGGCCAGCGGAACATTTATGATTACAATTAATTTATAATAATTATTAAAACAGCAACTTAACCTTTTTATGTTGTTTTACTTACTGTATCCAAACAATTCTTGTTTCAAATTCTGATTTTGTTTGATTAATTGATGGATATAAACATCCCCACCATATACTGACACATACATACCGTAACAGTACACTAAATTACCAGTTTTACCAAAATAAACAAAGTATTTTTCAGTGAACCTTTATTATATCACAGGTTCATGTATTTTGCAGGATGCCGAAAAACTGCGATGGGAGTTGCAGCACTCAAAGAGTCAGTCACAACAAAGGGAGAGGTCAGTGGCTGAGCTGGAGAAAGATATGCCAAGGAAAAGCCCCAGAGTGGATTCTTTCAAGTGGCAGCTGCACGATTCCACCCATCAGCAGGAGGACTCGGGGCAGTGGCAGGGTGAAGCTGACCATAAACTGTGCTCGGCTTTACGATCAAAACAATCCGAACAAGAACCTGCCAGGCAAGCAGCAGCACCCTCTAGAGTTGAGGTAAATAGAGACCGCAGTCATCCTTATTTCGAAAAATAACTTATCTTGACTTTGATTATTGGTTGTATACCCGGCACATCAAATGAGTCTTCTTCTTCTCCTTTTGTCCCCTTTGCTTGCTTCTCCCTTTTCAGGGTTTTCCACAATGAATCATCTTTTCCATCTTCCCCTGTCCTCTGCGTCTTCTACTCTGACTCCATCTCCTCTTTATCTCCTACCTGGTAGATCATCTTTAGGATAATTCTTCTACCAATGTATCCACTTTCCCTCCTCTGAACATGTCCAAACCATCTCAATCTGGCATCTCTAACTTTTTCTCCAAACCTTCCTGTCTGTGTTGTCCCTCTTATCACCTCATTCCTGATCCTATCTGAAACACCTAATGAGAAACTTTTTCATGTTAGTTAAGTAAAGAATACAACTTCAAGTTTTTACCCTATGCAGAATCAATAGCCATACTGTCTGTAGTATTAAAATATTGTAAAGGAGTGGTTCTCAAAGTATGGCACGTGTAATTATCATAATAAACGATCCTCCTATTTACAATGTTTAGCTGGGTGTTGTTAGTTTTGTGCCGCTGTATTAAATGAAATTAATTTATTGTGCTTTCATTGTACTCTTTAGTTTGTGACTCAAACAGTGAAAGCAGACTCGACTGATTCACAAAGATCTCTGAATGAAATGCAGGCAAAGAATGCTGCCTTGCAGGAACAGGTCTCAGGCCAGAGACAGCTGCTACGAGAGCTGCAGACCCAGCTGCATGAATCTCAGAGAAACTGTGCTCAGTTAAGGACACAGGTAAAAGTAACAGTTCTATTACTATAACAAAGTATCTGTTCGTTATAAATAAAAGCACCAAGAATTCTTAATTGTTGTACTTTTGCTCTGACATCTTTAATTGCTTGTTTTAACTATGAGCATCTGTTAGATTAAAGTTTGACTGGAGTTTGTCTAGAGTAAAGGTTTGTTGGACTTGAATCTGGGAAGGCATGTCCCTCCTACATGTCTATAGGATCTGTCTCTTATACACATCTAGATGTGTATAAGAGACAGGATTTGGCCGGGACACGCACTGAAGAAAAGCTGCAGACAGGAGTCTGTGAATGTTGACAACTGACAGATTATGAATAGTCAGGCTTTACTCTGCCTCAATATGTGTTCACCGGACCATGTTCTACATGGTTTCGACTGTGTGACAGTAGAATACCAAAAGCCTTGAATACTTTATTAATCATTTGGCTCGTGAGCGATGCCGTTGTGCAGAGCCTGGCTTTTGCCACGGTTGCCATGGAGATACTCCAGACTGATTTCTTTTCCCTTAATAACTGACAGCAGAAAGTCAGAGTTAACTTTCAAAGCTGCTTCAATTATCCAGCCTTCAAAAGACACAGGTGGAGAGAAGAGTGCGTGACAAGAGTGCCGCTTGTCACACACTGTCATTTACCTGCAGGATTTCAGCTTTGTATTTAATGGACATGAAACAAGGGAGTCAGAGTGGAAATCCTCCATATTCAACTATTTCATTTGTCTTCGTCTTCTTATCCATTGCAGGGACAGCAGTCTCCACCACTGCCACCCATCTTTCATTCATTTATGCATGTCCATCTGCTTGTCTGTCGATGGGTCGCGGGGGACCTAGCGCGTTGCATCATATCGCGACCCTTCCTGTGGAAGTGGACGGAAGTAATGTGGGTCAGGACAGTGCTGGTGGATTCGAACATGAAGCCTTGCGTACCCTAGTCTGCTTCCTTAACCACAAGGTCACCACGGCCGCCCACCCACAGCACACCTGTCTCTTATACACATCTGTTCCGACTATCGCCCAGGGGTAGGAGGCAGGGGAGGAGGCAGGCAGTAGGGTAGGAGGCAGGGGAGGAGGCAGGCAGTAGGGTAGGAGGCAGGGGAGGAGGCAGGCAGTAGGGTAGGAGGCAGGGGAGGAGGCAGGCAGTAGGGTAGGAGGCAGGGGAGGAGGCAGGCAGTAGGGTAGGAGGCAGGGGAGGAGGCAGGCAGTAGGGTAGGAGGCAGGGGAGGAGGCAGGCAGTAGGGTAGGAGGCAGGGGAGGAGGCAGGCAGTAGGGTAGGAGGCAGGGGAGGAGGCAGGCAGTAGGGTAGGAGGCAGGGGAGGAGGCAGGCAGTAGGGTAGGAGGCAGGGGAGGAGGCAGGCAGTAGGGTAGGAGGCAGGGGAGGAGGCAGGCAGTAGGGTAGGAGGCAGGGGAGGAGGCAGGCAGTAGGGTAGGAGGCAGGCAGAGGGTGTAGGAGGAGGCAGTCAGAGGGTTCAGGGGAGGGGGTCAGGAGGAGGCAGGCAGTGGGCTCAGGGGAGGGGGGTGCAGGAGGAGGCAGGTAGCAAGCTCAGGGGAGGGGGGTGCAGGAGGAGGCAGGTAGCAAGCTCAGGGGAGGAGGGTACAGGAGTAGGTAGGGTAGGCAGGTCCAGACAGAGGTGTCGGATGTCACAAGGGCGGAAAGCATCGGAGCAAGACGGCCGGAAAGGGCGGGAGGTTAGAGGCATCCGACACCAGCAGGCTAGGCAGGGGGGGAGGAGTAGGTGAGAGGCAGGCACAGGCGAGAAGAGGCAGAGAGGGAGGAGGAGAGAGGGAGGCAGAGAGGGAGGAGGAGAGAGGGAGGCAGGCGCAGAGAGAGGGAGGCAGGCGCAGAGGGAGGGAGGCAGGCGCAGAGGGAGGGAGGCAGGCGCAGAGGGAGGCAGGCGCAGGTGAGGCAGAGAGAGGGAGGCAGGCGCAGGAGAGAGGGAGGCAGGCGCAGGTGAGGCAGAGAGAGGGAGGCAGGCGCAGGTGAGGCAGAGAGAGGGAGGCAGGCGCAGGTGAGGCAGAGAGAGGGAGGCAGGTGAGGAGGAGGTGGGGAGGCAGGTGAGGAGGAGGTGGGGAGGCAGGGGAAGGTGCTAGCTTCCTCCCCCTTCTTATTCCTCCCCGGTACTGCCAAAGAATCCCCTCTACGCTTAAGCCATTCATAGCCAAAAAAGAAGGACAAATAAATGGTTTTACACAATCCTGCATATTCCTCCTCCTGCTTACCTACCCTTCCTCATCTGATCCATCTCACCCACGCTATCTCTCTCTCCTCCCTGCCTCTCTCCTCCTCACCTGCCTCCCTCTCTCTGCCTCTCTCCTCCTCACCTGCCTCCCTCTCTCTGCCTCTCTCCTCCTCACCTGCCTCCCTCTCTCTGCCTCTCTCTCCTCCTCACCTGCCTCCCTCTCTCTGCCTCTCTCCTCCTCACCTGCCTCCCTCTCTCTGCCTCTCTCCTCCTCACCTGCGCCTGCCTCTCTCTCTCTCCTCGCCTGTGCCTGCCTCTCACCTACTCCCCACCTGCCCCCTGCCTAGCCTGCTGGTGTCGGATGCCTCTAACCTCCCGCCCTTTCCGGCCGTCTTGCTCCGATGCTTTCCGCCCTTGTGACATCCGACACCTCTGTCTGGACCTGCCTACCCTACCTACTCCTGTACCCTCCTCCCTGAGCTTGCTACCTGCCTCCTCCTGACCCCCTCCCCTGAACCCTCTGACTGCCTCCTGCCTGCCC
This sequence comes from Paraplagusia blochii, assembly GCA_016785265.1. NCBI lineage: Eukaryota > Metazoa > Chordata > Actinopteri > Pleuronectiformes > Cynoglossidae > Paraplagusia > Paraplagusia blochii. Next base: position 82,523 of record JAFBJS010002956.1, read on the forward strand.
CCCTCCCCTGACTGCCTCCTGCCTACCGCCTCCTGCACCCTCTGCCTGCCTCCTACCCTACTGCCTGCCTCCTCCCCTGCCTCCTACCCTACTGCCTGCCTCCTCCTGCACCCCCCTCCCCTGAACCCACTGCCTGCCACCTCCTATGTTCCGCCCTTTAGTCTTGGTCGTCAGTCAAGTCTGTGTCAAATCTTTCAGCATGCTTAGACGGGGATTGAACCCGTGCTCACAGCTCTCCAAGTCTGTGCAATTCCACATGAGCTAAGCAGCCTTATGCTCTACCTTCTGGTTAACTTGTATTTGTCCTGAATGTTGCAAAGCATAACATTTAAAGACTCAGAGGTGGGATTCGATCCCACACTCTGAGGTTTCCAAGCCTCCATCACTACCACTGAGCTAAGCAGCCAGATGCTCTTATTCCTGGTTAACTTGCATTAGTCACTAACTTTCAGATTTAAAGAGAATAGTTAAATTACAATTTAGTCTAACGTGGGATTTGACCCCATGTTGTCAGATTCTCAAGTCTGCACCATCACCACTGACCTAAGCAGTCTGACATTCATCAGCTCAGGAAACTTGTATTTGTCATGGATGTTGTAAAGCAGAACATCTAAAGTGCAGCTGAGTCAGAAACGGGATTCGATCCGAGAGCCTGAGATTCCCAACTGTGCATCACTACCACTGAACTAAGCAGCTGCCTGCTTTACTTCCTGGGAATATTCTAAACTCGTATATCTCATTGATGTTGTGACGGATGACATAAAAAGCCCAACCTACTCCAATGTGGGATTTGATCCTGTGCTCTTTCCACTTTAAGTCCGCCCCACAACCACTGAGCCGAGCAGCTTCATGCTCTACTGTCTGGGAAAGTTGTATTTGACATGAACATTGTAACAGCGTCACATTTCAACTTTGTCAGATGTGGAATTTTCATCAACTTTGAGTCAATCAGTCAAATTGGTGTTTCCCAGTAAGAAACACAGGTGGCTGGTTGGTTAGTGCAATGATAGTGCTGCAGACTGGGGAGCCTGTGAATGTGGGTTCAAGACCTGTCTATGCATGAGAGCGCCAGCCGACAGTTGATTATCCCCACGTAACCCCCATGACAGTCTGGAGGCCCAGATAGGAATAAACTCTCCATGGATTAAAGTTTCCACACTTCGTTTAATTCCTCTGAAGTGTATATGTTAAAGTATCTGAACAAAGGTAAAGATATAAGGGTGGACAGAGTTAATAAATGCATACGTTTTCAGAGAGTCATGTATGTGGATGCTCTGGTCAGTAATAGGGATTTGAACTCGCACATAAGTCTGTCACTGATACTTTATGATACATTGGGTACGAAAAGGAAAAGTCTTACGTAAATTGCATTAATTTATTTACTTTAATGCTAATATGATAGTCTTGTTTAATGTTAATTATTATCATATGTTTATATATCATAATGTTTATAATATTTTTAGTTACTCAGGAAGTCAGCCAAAGGATTGGAACCCATACTTTCAGGTTCCCAGGTCGGTGTCACTACCACTGAACTACAGATCTAGGTTCCACCGATGTTTTTTATTAATTATTGTGTTTCACAAATGACCAGACCAGCTGAGAGAGAGGTACACAATGCTGTACAAGGTTTACAAAAGTACAAAATTAACGTAAAGTAACATTAACCTATATTTGAAGGGATGCTCGTAGTAATCTCTGAGCTGGGAGGAAAAACCCCAATCATCCATTGCAGTAGTTTCCACAATCATTGACTCTTTTGCCTCTCAAGAAAATAAGAAACACCCACTACAACTGATGCACATTACCACAATGTGGAGTGGAACCTGCAGTGTGTTATTTAAGTTCTTTCCACATAAATAGTTACATGTAAATGACCATCTAATAGGTATATCAGCTATAATTACCATATAGTAAATAAACGGCCAGTTATTTCACTTTAAAAATACATTGTGTCCTTTTAGACCTGTCTCTTATACA
>JAFBJS010002956.1:106571-157441 GCA_016785265.1 Paraplagusia blochii
GTGAAATGCACCCGCTTTGGTTTGTTTTCCTACTTCTTGTGAGTGCAGGCAACATGGTTTATTTTGCTTGAAACTCTTTGCTTAGTTGCTCTACCCTGAAGAAAAATGAAATATTTGTTTTCTTACATATGGTTGATTTTCTTTCGTTTTGTTTGTTTGCTTTTATGAGAGTAGTATCTTAAAAATGTAAAATATTGTTTATATAATGTCTTTATTTGGGCATTTATCAGAACTTTGTGAGGCATCAGGACATTTTTGGTCTTTTTTTAAAATCTTTGCATCCCTTCATCTGCCTCTCCATACCCAGACAAGGTCTAGTGCCACTGGTAGCCAATATTGTTTCAGTTAAACATGGTTTTCATTTCCGCTGCAGGCCCTCAGGGATTAAAAGTAGACTGTATTGCCTAAGATGTAATCAGCTGGATGGACGGTGACATAGGTATAGGGTGTCTCCTTTGCTTTATTGTATGGCGGCACATCCTTGCCCAATAAAACAGTCCAGGGACCCTCCGTCCCCCATGTCCCAGCCATAAGTAAACACTGAACGCACAAATGAAATGAGATTTCTCACATACGGCGCCTCCCTTTAATCATTCACAGCTCAGCCACTGGACTGCTCCCAGCTCTGGCTGTGCTCTGTAATTCAGCGCTGGCTTTTTCTTGCTTCTGCTCATCATATTTCAACACAGCTATGAATATACAATGCTTGGCTCCAAATTGCTAGTTCTGTGAAGATTCAAATGTTTATCTAAAGTTTTGACTCCACAGCAGAAACTGTCAAATATCAGGGGCGATAAGTAAAAGGATGAGCCCAGAGGAGTAAAATTTCCTACGAAAACAAACGGGTGTTGGATTTCATACTTTAAAAGTGGGATGAGAAAGAAACAGATGGGCAGGGAGCTGGCCCCTGGGTTACCGCGGTAACGAGGATGAAAGTGATTTCCCTGTTTGGGTCGCTAATTGAAAGGGGGTCCGACCCATGGGCAGGTTAAAATCCTTACTGAGCTGAAGTCCAATCTGTTGCTCATTTTTTTTCCCTTTTTTGAAGTTTTCTGGTGTGGACGCCCGTCCCTGTCTCTCCACTCTGGGGTTATGTGATATTGTGTCCAATGGGCTGTTTATAATAAAGTGTCAGTAATCCATGCATGGACGTGTGCGCTCGTAACCTTATACTAAGCAGGGCCCCTGACCATATGGACACCCTGGTGGTGAAATTGGTTGATTTATTTAATCTCTTGGCAAATAAAAACTCCTTTTACTTAATTAAAAGGTAGAATATCTGGAGAATGTGTAGTAGTTTATTAGAAAAAATATTTACCAGTTAAGTTTAATACCATTAGGCCACTGTAAATAAGAGTATGAGTTATGTTCTTCGCAAAATGACTGCACCCAGTGGTGGCTTACTGGTTAAGAAAGCAGACTTGGGTCCAAGGGGTTTTAGGTTCTAGTCAACCAGCTGCCAAGTTACGACGTTAGGTCCCCTGAGCATGGCACCATGCCTACTCACTGGTCCCTGGACGCTCAAAGCTGCCCACTGTTCACTTTGGTGATGGGTTATATACAGGGGTCACATTTGGTTGTGTGCAGTGTTGTGTATCACAATGACAAGGAGTTTGCTTTGCCTTTCTTTCAACGTCTCCTAACTTCACAACTTTTAAGGTTAAAGAACTGGATATTCAGTTTTTTGGAAAACGTTTCACCTCTCATCCAAGAGGCCTATTCAGTTCTAGGCTTTAAGAATCTTTTCCAAAAAACTGAATGTCCAGTTGCCTAACCAAACTCTTAACCTCCATGGTTTTACTTAACGTTACCAATACGCAGGAATTTTCCCAATTTCTAAAGTCTCTTCTAAAGTGGCAAAATGGATTCTAAGTAGTGATAAAAGATTCACTTGAATGAGATTTGACTGAAATATTTTTTTTTTTATTTTGATCTGGCCAAAACAAAACAGTCCAATAATGTGATTCTGTTGAGACTAAAGGCACAGCTGCACAGAGGAGGACCTCATATCTGCAGTCATATTCATGACGAGAAGATATATAGAAGAGGGTCAGAGGACAGTTATCCCTGGAGTGTAATGTAGAGAGGGGACAGGGATTTGCATGCCATTAGAGATGGTAGCGTATGCGCATGATGTTTCTGTTTCCACCCTCATTTGTCTCTCCTACCTGAGTCCTCCTCTCTTGACGCCGCACTGCACTCCCTCCCATAATTCTCTTCCCTAATCCCTCGGTTTCTCTCCCTTGTCTTGCTCATCACTTCTTCTACCCGCTTTCACCGTGGTGTGTGGATAGTTCTTGCCAACAGCAGCAGTAATTCTCCCCCTACTTACAGAGTCATTGCTTTTTTTTTCTGTTTGCCCTTAAACCAATTAGGCTTAGATAAGGCCACTCATTTAACTGCCTGGAAACTGGATGTTGGGATGGTGAAAAAGCAGGAGGGCAGAAGGGGAAAGGAGGGAGGAGTTAACAGCAGTGGAAAAGATGGATGAGGACTGGAGAGATAATAATGAGGAAGGCAAAGCAAAGGGGGAGGTCAGCCGGATCTGGACCGTATATGCATGTTTTACAAATGAGTGATCTGAAACTGGACTAGACTGTGAAGGACTTCCCAGTCCAACGTATCTTAGACTCATGAGCCGGAGATATTTGTTGCGTAGTTCAAAACTACAAACACTGTCTATTCAGCACCTTCATCAGTCATGGGGTGGTGTATTCATACGGACAAAACATTGTTTTTGCTCTCGTCTCTGCCTTTGAAGAAAGGATCTTGAGTGGAACACTGACTCATCTCTACAGGAACTCGATGATCACTGACAGATTGTTATGACCTCAGTGTGGGGGAAGTCGTATCCTATTATTGTTCTTGTTATCGCTCACTGAATCCTTTTCCAGACAGTTATTTGCAGGGTGTACAGTCCACACAAAGGCAGACTACTGAAAAACATAAAACACATATACTTTCATTTTTTTTAAAAGCCATTTTAAAATTTGACAGTCCGGTCTCATCGGTTACTTTGTTGCCACAAGGCAGAGCATGCTGTTTTGACTGCCAGCTGACGTGGATTCTTTATTTTTATACCTTACTACGGCATTGGAAGCCATGGTAGGCCTTTGTTAACCGTCAGTCACTTGATGGAAATCCACCGCCTGAATGGAGCTGCGGTCAGAGGCCAACCAGACGAATCTAACCCAACAGAGGGGATAATTGTTTTGGGACGTTAAGCTCCAGGCTATCTTGACTTGATGCTTTAGTATTCATGTTTTTAGTAGTTGGCACTGGTGGCTTGTCTTTGGGTCTTGACTTTATTGGGAAATTTCAGGGGATGCCAGACACTGGATGCCATAGAAAAAAAAAAAAACAGACACACAGAAGTGGAATTTGTCTTTGCGAAGCTTTGGGTAGATTTCTTCTGCAGTTGGTGAGTTGAGGGTAGCACAACACTTAGTTTGGTCTTTTTTTCAGGGATTGCCACAGCAAATCAAGCTTTTCCTCCTCCCCTTGTCCTCTGTGTCTTTTACTCTGAATCCAACTACCTCCATGTCCTCCCTCACTTCATCCATCAATCTCCTCTTTGTCCTGGTAGAACCATCTCTAGGATAGTTCTCCTACCAATGTTTGCACTGTCCCTCCTCTGAACATGTTCAAACCATCTCAATCTGTCTACTCTAGCATTTTCTCTAAATCTTCCTGTGTTGTCCCTCTCATGTCTCTGCATTCCTGATCTTGTCCATCCTTGTCTCTTCTGAAGAGAATCTCAGCATCTTTAACTCAGTGAAACACTATGTGGTACTACTTCAGGTCCGAGGTAATCAGGGGGACAACGCAGACAGGAAGGTTTGGAGAAAAAGCTAGAGAAGCCAGATTAAGATGGTTTGGACATGTTCAAAGGAGGGACAGTGATTATATTGGTAGAAGAATGATCCTAGAGATTAAATTACCAGGTAAGAGACGAAGAGAAAGGCCACAGAGGAGATTTGTGGAGATTTATGTAGTTGGACAGGGGACAGGATGAGATGAAAATTATTGAGAGAAGGGACAAGCCAAAAGGAAAAGTGAGTGCACAGGGTTCAAAGCTTAATATTAACACATTCAGGGCATGACATTCTGGTAGAGAATACAATTGCAATGTATGGCACAATGTCAAAATTACTAGGATTTCTCATGTCAATTCATGGTCAGACCCACACCCTGTCGCTCAGACGTCCGTTTACATCTTGCACATTAGAGTGTGTGTTATTTCACTGATCTTTTTTTTTTTTTTTTCCATTTGATGAACCACTGATTCAAAAATAATTAACTCCAAGAGAGCTTTGAAATTATTAGAAACAGCACGTACTCGAAACACTTAGTAATTTCAGTCAAGCTGACTTTGTACAACCTTTTTACTGTGCGTGCAGGTGTGCTCTCCAGCTGTGTCGGCGAGATATGCTGTTAAAAAGATTCCTGTTGAGTCTCTAATAGATGTTAATGCCAGACTGCTCCTTTCCTGAGCTCTTTCATTTAAAAATGTTCCAAATAGAAGAATGAAAATACAGAGGTGGGGGGTTATAGAATGCGGGGTTAAAAAGACGAGAAGGATTCTGTTTGTGTGGCCGTCTGTGTGACCATGTGCACTACTGCTGACCGGAGGATACCTGAAGTAAAATTGGATTTTCTTCCACTTTTGTACCACTGTTCTGTGCATTGTTCGTATACATGCCTGAACTGTCAGTGGACTGCTAAAGCCATAATACTGTAGCTGGCAGGGAGAAGCAGGCATAGCCTTCTGGTATAATGGAGGTTTTTATTTTGCAGAGAGTGAACAGACTGCTTGGTGTTGCCACCTCTTATCCTGCCCAGTCGACTATGACGACCCTGAGTGCAAACCCGGGGCTGCAGCTCCTGTGCCTGCACGCCTCGAGGTGTGTTCCCTTTCCTGTGTGTGCAGCCAACGTGACAAAAACCTGGACTCAATGCACATTTTTACAATACGAACATTGGGCTATTTCACTTTTGCATATTGCTGTTTGGTGACCCCTACCTTTCTGTCCCCAACCTCACATGCACTTGCTAGCGCGCAAGCACAGAGAGCTCGCCTTACTCAAAGACATCTGAGCTCTGAAAGGGGCCAGATGGTGGATGCAGGTTGGGGGCTTGTATGCATGTACACATTTCTGTGCCCATCTCAGTATGGGAAGGACTGGTCTCAGCAGAGACGGAGAGGGAAGGGTAGGAGAGAGAGAATGGAAACACAGGTCATATTGGTTTATTTAAGTCCCTCTCTCTGCAATTTGTCTATTTTTTTTACCATTTTTACCATGTGTCTTGGACACATTCCTGTGGAGATTCTCCGCGGCGATGCTATCGGCAGTGTTCGGTTCCCGCTTTACTCTCGGCTCCGTTCTTATCAGAGCAGGTGGCTAACTGTGGGAAGACGGCAAGGGACTTATCAGCGCAATCGCGGGGGAGACACGGGCACCGGTGCATCGGCGACATACGAAACACATTAGAGCACCAGAGTGAAAGTGGGGACGCTTGTGACACAGTTCAACCTCAAACTGTGTGTGTCATCTGTTTCCTGGTCAGGCCAGTTGTCTCGGATGGCAAAGACACACAGAGATAAGGGAGACTTCATGTGCAAGAGGGCGAAAACTGGAGATAACCCCCGGTGCCACACCTTGTGGAAAGTGTCAAGCAATTGACTGCATGGAGTTTTCCCACAGCTCAGAGATGGGGGTGTTTTTTTTTTTTTTTTTCTTTCCATTGCCTTGATTCTCAGGCCTTAAGTCTCCATTATCACTTGTCCTTCAGACAAGGTCGTCCAGTCATCAGGAAGGGGAGTCTCTTTGTTGTTTGTAGAGTTAAGAGTAAAGAAGAAGTGATTAAGTTTTATTTCTCACTATCCACACAGCCAGCCCTCTGGGGCCATATGCTTTACAGCCATACATTCATTACTTCTCCTCTGTCCCATGGGCCCTTAAGCCGCTGCGCATACTGACCCGGTTGACTCGGCGTGTCAACAAAGAGAATTGGACGTCCATATTAACATGGTAGTGACCTGACGTCATGGCTTTTTCATTGTTTTCATCTGTTGTTTTACTTTGAATTTTTTACGCGGCAGAGCACATTTTCTTTCTTTGATATTCATATGTGACTAGTGTTTGGGCCAGAGGTTCTAAATCTTTTACGTGCTCAGGGCCCAAACAGCGATACCTTCAGGCTGCAGCAGGGCTTCAAAGAAAAGAAAATGGAGACGTTTGGCATTTTTCGATTCATTTTTGGAACGAAACCAAAGATTTTCTTAGTGTTTCGTTCAATACAAATCCTGTGTAGCCCACAATAATCTTTCTTTTTTCCTAAAAAAGTTTTTCTGGATTGTATGTCTCACCAAAGGACAAAAGAGGGAGACATAAGGGAGTAGAAAATACTGGCACAAAACTCTAGGGTGCTCTCTAGCGGCTCTCAGTGTGAATATAATGAACATGTGAGATTATTTATTATAAATATATCTAAGTGTAAGTAAATCTATGCATCACCAGACAAATTATGAAAATAGTGCGACTTATAGTGTGGAAAATATGACATATGAATTCAAGTTGGCTGAACGATAATTGTATGATCAGAATTCTAAAATTAAAGTTGGTTTTATTGTGATTTAGTGAGGCTTTTAAACCCAAAGCTCAGGATTTATTGCTGCACGGCGGCTAAAAGGAGGCGCAGACGTGGTACAGTGATATTTAAAAATTAAAAAAAAAACCTTTTCTTTTTCGTCAGTCAAACCGATAAGAATATCACCACAGACAACTTTTCAAAAAGCAGACTCCCTGTGCCTGGTCCATTGCCTAAATGAGATTACGTGATTTTTCACTGGGCTGGTATGATAGAAACTTTCAGGCTTTCTGGTAATTTTTACATTTTGAAATGATTTAACAGCTGAGTGGATTCTGCGTCTTTCAAGCTCAGGAGGATTAAAGGTAGACTGCTAATAAGGCTGAAATTACAAACGTTGGTGGAACTCGCTTCACTCCTGATTAAATAAACAGCGATTTCTCTGCAGGCAGTTTGTCAAAGGGACTGACGTGTACACACACTCTAATAAACAGAAGCACAGGTGTGACTGCATGATCGCAGACACGAGCAGCCGTCACACACATCTTTCATATACAGAAAGGAAATAACTGGAGATGGAGAGCTCAGGGCACGGGCCTGCAGTCTGTCCCATTATTAATGACTAAGTGCCAGCTGTGCTTCAGGACTGAGGACATGTGGACATATTTCTCTATTCCTCTGCCCTTCTCTTCAGCTTGAAAGTAATCATTCCTTAAACATTAGGTGTCCGGCAGGAGCAGGTGACACGGGAAGAGAATGTTTATTATAATTTGTGCTTCACTTTCGCTGTCAATGTTGGAATTGGGAGTGACAAGAAAGTGATGGAGGGGAAATAATGACAGGCCTGCAGGGACATAGGACAAAATGGTATGACATGAGTACGGAGGTGGCGTTTTGGATCAGAAGCAATGTCACCACCTCCAGGAAGGTTCACAAGGGGCTGTAATGGTGCACTGATTTTGCTGCTGGTCCGGTAACGGATAAACAACATATGACAGATAAATAGAAGTATTGAAGGATTAATGGAAGGATGGATTGATGTAAAGATGAACAAAAGGAAGGCCTGATGGCAAGATGGATGAAGCATGGAAGGGTGGAAATAATGGTCAGAAGGAGGGATAGAATGATGGGTGGCTGAATAGATGAGTACATGAAGACATGGTCCAAAGAGCACCAAATGTAGGATGACACGTAGCACTCGGTGATGCAAGCCCACATCACCACCACCATTACCAGTAAGCACTTTGAAGGTAATTAATCATTGATTAAGGCAAAAAAAAATCCATAAAAGTGATTGTTAAGTAACTGCATGTACCTGCTGTTTTCACAATATCATTTCATACATCTATGAAAAGGACCAAGATTTGTTCCTTAAAAATAGATTCTGAAAAGGTATTTTAAGTTGTACATTTTCCAGGAGCTGCTTGCCTCCTCCTGTACTGCTGTATAGACATGACAGCATAGGCCAAGGAACATCATTGGGTTGTGACACATCCTGTGGTCACATCTGAATCAAGCTTTTGATGGAGATGCCCTTGCTTTTCTGCAGGCTTTGATTTTAAGGACATAGATTAATGGTCAGAGGTTGAAAAAGTCAAGGGTTTGCATCAGCATCTTCTATCTATCTTGTTCTACTGAACAGGTGGATAGGTCTGCTAAAAATCTTCTGTGTGAAACGCTCTAAAGGTAGATGCATTTGAATGCAGTGAATGTTGTTATGCTTCGTAGTGTAACAGAAAAGTGGTATTGTTCTGCAGTGAGTAATCGAGGTTTTTTTTTTAAAAAAAAAAAAAACATTAAACTACTTGGATACATTCAGAAATTTTTTTCAGAAAATATATTTTTTTTTCTTACTGTTTTTGTCATTTTTATATATATTTAGAGTTGCATGTGTAATTTTTGTGCATATTATGTGTATTTTATTATGTATTGCTATCTTTTTTTTTTTTTTTTTTTTTCTTTTTTTCCTTTTTTTTTTTTTTTTGCATTGTCTGCCTAGTATACTTTCAGCCAAATCAAGTCAAAGTGGAAAATTTTGAATTGGCTTTCCGTTATGTGAAACGTATTCCCAGAGTTAATAGTATGTAATTTCCAACCAAATAACAGCCAAATAAATGCAGCAGGTTCCCTTCAATTTCAGCTTTCCCCTCAAACTCTTTCCTATGAAGTCCTTCACCTTCTACGGCTGAGCATTTAAAGTCACAAGCGTTTGATGTGAGCTTCACACATCGTCAGACATCTACTCATCAGGTTGACACTGAAGCCTAGGTGGAGCCCAGCTCTGAGATCCCAGGATCATGGAATAAAAGTGGACCAACGTGTGTCACGCAGGGGTGTAGTTTTAACTTTGGGTAAAAGGAATGTGAACATGAATGGACGCAGGAGCTCACTCTGATGCATAAAATTTGTCAGTATGTTCATGGTGCACGCTGCTGATGATCTGTCAGGATGACGAATGTTCCCACTGAGCAGGGCAGAGCGGAGCTGTGCAGCGGGTTCTCTTGGACATGTTTTACAGCGGTGTCACATCATTTTCAATGGAATTACTGTTAATGGTAAAGAATAGATCATATCTGTGATGCAGGAATGCTAATAGTCATCTGCTGTATCGTAAATTCTCAAATGAAATGCATACTAATGCAGAGTTATGTAAGCCATGTAAATGATAAATCAGATGTAACAGTTAACACTCAATTGAGTCTAGGCTTATTTTGTGGTTTTGGAGTGATTCCCAAAGAGATTTGCAAAACATAAGATTGAGATGCAGGGCTGAGAATATATATAGATAGATAGATAGAACTTAATTAGTCCTTTGTTAGTTCCCTGTGGAACATCAAGGAGGGGCGGTGTATTTTGATAGACTATAAAACAATACTGATGTGGTGCAGATAGTAAATCATTCACTCATCTTCTTCTGCTTGTCCATTGCAGGGTCGCAGCGTCAGCTGGTGCCTCACAATTCATATTTCACCATATTGCGGGCCTTTCTGTGGGTGGTGAACCCACAAGAAGTTATGTGGGTTTTAGACGTTGCTATGCTCACAGCACCTCAGTGGCAACCTGGCAGCTGGTGGATTCGAACCTGAAGCCCCGGGGATCCAAGTCTGCTTCCTTAACCACTAGGCCACAGATACATCATTGAATGTTTATTTCTGGGCAATAACCCAGACAATATTTGAGGCTGGTGCTGGCTTAGTGGTTAAGGAACTGGATTGGGGACCAGAGGGTTCCAGGTTGAAATCCTCCAAATGCCAAGTTACCACTGCTGTGTCCGTCCCCACCCACTGCTCCCCTAGTGCTCAAAGCTGCCCACTGTTCACTTTGGTGATGGGTTAAATACATAGGTCACATTTTGATGTTGGCAGTGGAGTGTATCACAATGACAGGGAGTGTGATTTCCTTTCCTTTCACTTTATTTTTCCTAAAGCAAAGAAATCCCATTTCCGAGGTCTGAGAAATTGTAATTATAACCTTTCGCATTAATATCACAGGCGTTCCATGGCAATTTTCTGAGAGTCACAGTGACGAGAAAAATGGTGATGAAAATAAAGAACTGTGAGTTGACATGCAAACAGTAGTCACGCTGAGAGCCTGTCACTCGCTGTATTATACACTGATGCAGTTTTTTCCTCCTAACTACTGGTTGGAAACCCAAACACAAGCGTAATTTTTTTTTTTCTTTTTTGCTCTGCGTGAGCTGCATGTTTTTCTGTGCTTCATTTCATTCCAGCAGTATCTGTGCGGGTTTGAATGAAGTACATCAGTCAATCCATTGAGCCATTTGAATATTCTGCCCCAGCCTGTGGTAATGCAAATATTCCCTGTGAAATACAAATCGCGCAACGCTGCATCCAAACAAGAGCAGGTGACCAAGCGGAGATTTGTAGGATTTGTTGTTCTGAAAACGCCGCAGGCTTTTCCTTACGTGATTTATGACTACTCTCTTCTTGTAAGTTGGCAGTAGTGATGAAACAATCCATCTCGCATTGTTTACTTTTTTAAAATCTGCACTGGTGCTTTGTACATTGTTGTGTGTGTGTTTGTGTGTGTGAGCCGTGCACCAGTTTTCTTCCCTGACCTTTAAAGTACATCATACTTACATCTAGACACAGTTTATATGGAACAGATGCTGCCTTTGTAACACAGTACCGACAGTGTTGCATGTAGTTGTATGCAAAAACTTATATAACATTTGCTAAATAATATTGATGTCCATTCATTCATCCTTTGATCAGTTGCTGGGTTGCATGGACTGTGGTCTCCACCCAAATTGTACTGCTCCGTACTGTCGGCCCTTTCTGTGGGTGGTGAGCCCACTAGAAGTTATGTGGGTGGGGATGGTGCTATGCTTAGAACACCTCAGTGGGCAACCTGGCAGCTGGTGGAGTTGAACCTGAAGCCTTGCGGACCTGAGTCTTCTTTATATATATTTTGTTACATTTATTCAGCAGATTTTTCAATTTTAAATTAAAAAAAAGAAAAAGGTGTCGTCAAATCCGTCAGATATTTTTACGCAACCGACGGCTACTTGATACGTTGACTTGCCTCACCAAAGGTTGGAACAGAGAAACTCTGATGTGAAACGCTCCTTTGTGTTGAGGGTAATGTCTCTTGACAAGGTCACTTGGCGAGCCCTGGTTTATTTGTATAAGTACATTCAAGCTTATACACATAAAACGTTCATCCCGCTCTGAAAGGACGCTGAGACACCTGCCAATGATTGGCTGAAAGTGAACACCTTCCCTTGGCTGTTATTGACAGTCGAGAAAGCGGCGGATGTGTGCAGAGCGACCGGCACTTGTGCACATGTTTTCAATCAGTTTGATGCTCAGGTAGGGCTTTGAAAATCCACTCTCTTTGATAAACATCATGTGGCAGCTTTTAAGAGGAAAAAGCGTGATGGATGGATGGTTGGATGGCTCCCTCAGAGAGTGGAGGAGACAGAAAGGAGGGGGAAAAGAAGTCCCTCCGTTGCTTTTTCTGCCTGTGACGTAGTCGCGTGACACGGCCTGTCTGCCACCAGCGCTCTCGGGATTGATTGTAAACTATCCAGGACGTGCGAGCGTCGCGATCATATCACAGATAACGGTATGGACAGGGAGTGACAGATGCTGTGAGCATCTTCTTGTTTATTTTGTGGGTCTGATGGATTGCTGGTGTTCTCTGCACACAAGGATGATTTCTCATCCCCTTCTGTTTATGTAAAAGCAGTAAGTAGGGCAAACAAAAGGTTTGGAGTGCAGCGGGGAAGTAGTCGCCTAAAATAAACTGAAGGTACATCAGAAGGACACTGCTGGCCTTGAATGATACGATAGTGTAGAATCATTTCTCTGATAATAGGAAACAGAAGCGGTAGTAGGGAAGCTACTGAAAGAAGGGTTAAGTATGGTACAGTCAAGATATTTTTTTTTTTTTGAGCAGCATGTGTATCCTATTTAGGAGCCGACACGAACTCCTGAGCAATGTAGACATGAAACGGTGTTGACAGCCGGGCTCTCCTGTGATTGCCACAGTCACGCTGGAGATTAGTCAGTGGACCAGACTCACACTATTTTTACACAGACCTCTTTGTCTGGACATTACATTCATTCAGTATTTGCGTGGGAAGCTCTGATAAATAACTTTATGTTCAAGACGGTGCGATTTGGTCGATTCTCTTCTAAGAACTCCGTACAGGTTCTGGTCTCTGCTTGATCTAGTTCTTATATAATCATCTTCCTGGAAGTCTTTGTACGCGTTTATTGAATGTTCCTCCATAAACATGTCAAGCAGTCAACATTCGAATAAAAAAAGGCTTGGACTCTGTAAATCGAGGCTAGGTTTCTCACTGCATCTAAGAACTAGCCTTTGGTTTTCGGAATTAATTTACGTGTCCTCTGCACTCAACTGGCCACTAGATCAGCCTATCGGTACAAACAGTCCCTCCAACACTTACAACCCCTGATTGCTTTGCCTTTCACATTATGGTGACATCAGCAAAGCGCTAATCGCCAGGTAATTGCCAATAATCACAGGATGGATAAGTGCAATTAAGGAAGCAGCCTGCAGCAGAATGCCAGCTCCTTTACTAAGTCTAGTATGAATGGTGTGTTGTTGGTTTAAAAAAAAGTGCAGAATAAAGAGATGTTTATTAAAGATGGCACCAGTGACTGAATCAGATAAATCTTATATTTTTACCTTCAAAAAATAAAAGATTCCATTAAAACCCTCCCTTTCTCTCCATCCATGGGTGTACCTGTTGGAGTGATAACAATCAGGCGCTTGTAATGGGATCCTGTCTGTTGTGAGAAGATGGAGGTAATTGCTGGGAGCAGAAATGTGATTGACTCCCTTATTTCAGGTAAATGAAGGAAGTGCCGATGTGTATTTGTGTGTGCCGGTGTGTCGTCGAAAAAGTTCGCCCAGGTACAGGAGGAGTGAAATGAGATACGAATGTGTTCTTTTTTTCTCTCTCTCTCATGAAAGTTTCTGAAGAAAAAAAAAACAAGCTGAAAGAGGCCCATTTATGGCCAGACAATACAGTACAAAAGCACTGATGACAGTTAAACTGCGGGGAGGAAATTGCTCTGATGGGACCAACATAATAGTGGAATAGTTTGAAGGTAAAAGAGGAGATCTATATTAGAGAGTACTTTGAAACACTATAACTGTATCAGTTGTAATGGACATGCTGGCTCTGTTTTGCTTCTTTTGGAATACCATGGACATGGACTTACTTCTTTGTTGGATACTTATTGGTTCCCTGCCAATAGAGTTTTTGCAGATTACAGAGTAAAGCTGTTTAAAAGTTTTTTCCTTTCATTCATTTATCTGGGGGAAGACAGCACCACTCAAATCACCCTTGACTAGGTACCAGCAAAGTAAGGTCCAGGGGACCAGATGCGGCCTGTTGAGCTTTCTAATGCGGCCCGCCAGTCTTGTCCAAATTAAATAATTTATCATTATACGTCTGCTGTTTCCCTACATAATGTGTTTCCACAGTAGATTACGTCATAAAGGGTATTGGAACCCTTCATTTTTACGTTTTATACACCACTTTCACGAGCCGATTCATTTTAGTTTGAACGAACAATCCATCTTTCGACAACTAGACTCGGCCGCCGTGTCTGATTTTAGGACCAATTGTGGCCCGCGAGTCAAAGTTTGCCCATACCTGCCCTTGACCATTCTGTTAGCCTTCCCGTGGGCGGTGGGCCTTATTGAATTTAAGCGGGTTGGGATGGTGCACCAGAGTAGCAACCCGGCAGCTGGTGGATTCGAACCTGAACCCTTGCAGATCCAAGACCCCTTTCTAAACCGCAATGCCACCACTGCCGTCTCAGAGTTTATCCTTTTCAAACAATGAACGGAATTACAGGTTTCCTCTTCAGTTCAGCACCATTCAGAGTGTTGGTCGCGTTGACTGGGATGAAATAGTGGTAGAATTATCTGTAGATAAGAACCAATCACTGGTCAGGGAGGATCGATAGCTGACTCTCATTGAAGCTTTTCCTTGTCTGTCAATCATGTGATTAAATGTGTCACAGTCAGGGCTTTGAAGTCTCTAATCAGTTGGCACATTTACAACACCGACTTCTAATTGCGACTGTTCCCATCTGCCAACTGCAACTGCATGCGTTGCATATAAAGAAAAGAAAACCAGTGATTCTTCTTCTTTCTTTCTTTTTTTTGGCAAATTTATCCTGAACACCAGTTGGCTTTCCTCTCTTCCTGGGATCTTTTTTTTCGTAATCAAGCAACAATTTCATCATTGATGTCAACATCAGGTCCATATGGGCCCAACGTTGAAGCCCTGCTGCTCTCTAACAGTGGGAGAATAGCAATTAGCACTACATTTGCTCAAGATGGCATGGAACCAGGGACCTGTCACCTCTGGTTCACAGCTCAGACTTTGAAGATGTGCTAGTAAATTCCCTCTAGTGGGTGTGTGTGTATGTGTGTGTGTGTGTGTTTGTCAGCATGTATAAGGGAAGAGGAAATCGTATCAGGGCACCTGCTTCACAGTGGGAGGCGGGACTGCCCTACTGCGTTAGGGAATCTGTGTGTTTGTGTGGGCTTCTGTTTGTGTCTCTGTGAATGTGCAAAGCAGGGAGGGGGGTGGGTGGGGGTGTGGGGGGGCGTAGCAGGGTGTAGGCCTGGCATATTGTGTGTGTGATCAGAGGCGCAGCAGCAGCAACGGAGTGCGTGTAGTTCCATGTAATCGGTGTTTCTTTCAGTTCCCTTTGGGTTTGATAATGTATTCCAAAATGCTAATGCACTTCATTGGCAAAACCATAAGTTGTAATCGTATTAGTGTGTGAGTGAACATGCGTGCAGTGACGGCGAGATGGGAATCTGTTGGTGGAATGTCATGCGGCATCTCGGGGAAATGACGTTCCCCAAGATCTACGTGGTTTCTGGGTAATCACATACAGAAGACTTTGGTGTCAGTGCCTGCGTCATGTTGGATGTGATGATTTGATCTGGTTATATTCTTGAAAGCTTTGATATAAGTAAAGTAAGAGGCAAAGATCTGGGAATGTATTCATAAATAACAAAAAAAAACCAAAACATTTCAACTAGTGATGCACGGAAGATTCCGGGTTGAAAGCAAAAACCCCAAAAATGTGGAAACTGAAAGACTAAAAGAAATGATTATGCTAATTATTATCATTTCTGCAATTATGGTAATGACTCTGAACTAAAGCTAAAATAAGCAAATGCAATTGCGTAAAGTATTAATAAATGAATTATTGTCAAAGTAATTATTTTTCAAAGGGCGAGCACAGAAATGAAATCAAGTCACATGGGAAGTCAGAACAGTATAACCAACCCACTATAGTTATTATTAATTATTTAATACTAGTATTTCAGGTACTGTTTTGCAAGATCTCACAGATCTTGAAGAATTATTGAAGAATAAGAACTATATAACAATTATATAGAATTATTATTATATGTATCTTCTACTCTGACTCCAACTACCTCCGTGTCCTCCCTCACTGCATCCATCAATCTCCTCTTTGTCTCCTACCTGGTAGCTCCATCTCTAGGATCATTCTTCTACCTTTATATCCAGTGTCCCTCCTCTGAATATGTCCAAACCCTTGACATGTGCTATATATTGATATACATCCACATATATTGGATTTTTTTAGACAAGCCCTCAATGGCTGTGATTTTTTTGCGTTGCATAATCATCAACTTCCTGTTTTGGTGTTTCAAAAGTATTTCGTGGATAGACTATTGATCCACCTTGGCCCGAAGATTCTCAGAGGTTTGCTTCATCTCTTATTTAAACCATCCACACGATCACAGTAGTGCAAAGCCTGTACTCCTGCAACCAGCTCTATGCATCAGAGAGCATGTCTCTGTGTGTGTGTGTGTGTGTTTGTGTAACCCACAAATAATGCGTAAGTGTGTGTCTGCATGCTCATGACAGGATGCACAGTTCTTAAATTAACCATGCTGTCTGGCCTCTGGGGAAGGCATGGATGTTCAGATTTATTTGCGACTCCCCACTATATTCCCTGCTTTCCTTCCTTGTACTATCAGACCCTCGTCTTCCTCCTCCTGTGCTTCGAAGTGGCAACGATTTAATTCACAGATTCTAACAACAACACAGGGGAATCTGGACCTGTGCCTAGTACCAAACTCTGCTTAAAATGGAAATAAAAAATATAAAAAAAAGTGACGTCCTGTCGTAAGCTCTGGGACACAAACATTTTTCCTCTGCTGCATTTTTTTTCGGCAACACTTCAGTCGCTGTACCTTTAACTTATTGAGCTCCTCCGAGGTTATCTAGTCGCGTAGAATTTGCATTCAGTGTTTTCACCGTCAGCAGTCCAGTAATGTATGCACAGAGTAATGAAAAGAATGTTACTGTCAGGGATATGTGACTTGCACTAACTTAAAGGGTTCGTTGGGGGCAAAGCCATCACTGATGAGGTTCAGTAGGTTACTGCTTTGTAAGTCAAATGATTGTGTTGAACTCTCTGTGTGGTAATGTAGAGCTGATAAGTGTTGCACTAGAGTGTATTATGTGCCAAATGTGTGCTTGTGTGGAACTGGATATATATGAAAGAATGGAGGAGTCCCGCGTGACTTGGGCTTTATTAAAGAGAAGTTAATGAGTTCCTCTGTATGCCTTTCTCATTTTTTTTCCTCTCTCTCTCTGCTCCCCCCATTTATTCTGAGCACATCTTCATCCTCTCACTCTAATATTCCTCATGCTGCTGCACAGACTATATGCGCACCCTCAAGTGTGCTCCCTTGCCCTTGTAAGTAAATTACAAAACTGAGGCTGTGCAGCATCAGAGGAGCTAAACATATAAAACTATCGGGTTACACTGGGAACACCAAGCGAGTGTAAAAATCCGCGACCAGATCTTATGTTTCTGCCCTGTCCCCAGTGCTGTTCCTCCTCCATACTGCAAGATTGGATTAATTTGACAAAACAAGATCCTTCAACAATAAAAGTAGAAAAAAAATATCCTCTCTTGAAAATAAAAGCCATCTAAATCAAGTACTTTGTTTCTCTGGGAGTGTCACCGATGCCTGTAATTTGACAAGGTCTCCAGTGTCGACTGGGAAGCATGAAAACTAGCTTTGTTACAGTTTTATTTGTTGCAGACAAAGATTTACTGCTCGGATTCCCTCAGTGCATTCGTTGAGCGTGTTCATAAATTGTCACCGAACAGAAATTGAGCGTCTTTTGATATAAGGGCAGAAAAGCCAGCTCACGCCTGGATTGCCCCTAATGTGTTGACATAAATAAATGATACTTTCTATATTTAGCTGCCATTTTTTTTGAAAAAAAAAAAAACATTTGTCTCTTATTTCCTGGGGATCCTAAATACGGCATTGTCCCAGCCATATCGATCGAGAGATCAGTGTACTAATAGCAAGAACTACAGCCGCTAGTGGGTAGGATTTAAAACATGATGCTGGAAAAGAAAAACAGAACAGGCAGTGGTGGCCCAGTGGTTAAGGAACCGGACTGGGTTCCGAAGGGTTTCAAGTTTGAATCCACCGAGTGCCGGGTTACGACTGAGGTCCACTGAGCATGGCACTGTCCTCACTCTCTGCTGGGGTTAAATGTATAGGTGACATTTCATTGTGGTGTGGTGTGAATCACAATGTGACAATGTCAGGAGTTTGATTTCCTTTCCTCCTTCCTTCCTTCGTATTAGAATACAAAAAAATACACAGTGAAAACACATATTTGCTTCTATAAAGTACAATGAATGGCAATTGCTTCAGAAAATGACATATTACACAATATAAATGTCCCTACTCAACTGCATTAAATAGTTAATAAGAAGAAATCGGACCCACCTGACTTTACTGAGGACATTGAACTATACAGGTTTGCTGTTCTATATGTGTTGTGCCTAAGTGCTTGATTTGAATTATGCTTGATTATTCTGTCGTCTAAGCTCTATTTACTGTTTTAATGAAGTGTCAAGTAAAACAAATTAGTATATTTATTTTGCTCTATAAAGACACCCATTTCCCCACCTGTTTAAAAACACCATGGCACGATAAACGCTTTGAATTCAGAAAATATGAAAAAGCATCTGGTTTTGGATGCATCTCCACAACAACTTGGTGGAAAAGTCAGAGACTGCAGGAAATTCACAGAAAATGGGCACAAGGCTGAAAATAACAGGTCACGTGTTCTGTTATTGTGGAGCTTAAGGACAAAGAGAAGCCTGTGGTCAGAGGAAGAGAGGTAGAAAACGGAAGAGAAGGAGATGATGGTCGACAAGAACATAGACAAAGAGAGAGCTCTGTTTCTCTCTCTCTCTCTCTCTGTGTCTCCTGAGACATGGACCATCCTGTGACCTGACATGCTTGTGAAACACTGCTCCACTGCTGTGGCATCAATCTGCTTGTCCTACTGAAGAGGCAGGAAGAGAGCAGTGACATGCATGCATGCAACTCATCTCCTTCTTTTCGTTTTTTTTTTTTTCGCATTGCTAGCGGACATCAGATCTTTTTTTTTTATTTTATTTTCACAAATATCCCGAAAGGATGTTTGAAGGCATCAATGGGATCAGTATTTGTATCAAGTATTTGATTTGTTTGGCAATATAAAGAGGTCGTGACCATAAGGGTCACATGGTACCAGAAAAAATCCGATAGTTACGGTCCAAAAAAGGCAGAAGAGAGAGTGCAATGATCATTTGAAGGATCTTTAATCGATTTTGATGTGAGTGACGTGGATTGCCAGTTGTTGGACCCTGAGTTGGGCAGGTGAACTGACAGTGCGGTGGCAGACGGCCAAATCCACTCTGATTTACACCATCCTGCCACGGAGGAGCAGGGAAGCCGAGCCAACTGGCCGTCACAGACGATGTGTTGTGAGAGGAATCGCAGTTTCTCAATGACGTATATAATGTTATTATTTTCCGACTGTATTCTATATTTGAAGCAGTTGCGACACAAGCCTAAAATGAGAATAATCCTGGCTGACTGAGAAGCGACGCATCCGAGAAATCCTACCAGCCAAACTGGACTTTGTCATCTGTTAACGGTTGAGTCATTAATGTTATTACAAGCAGGAGGTTTGTATAGGCGGCTTTAAAGTCCATATTAATCACATGGGAAGCCTCCAGCTTTGCCTGCATTCCCCCATCACTAATACAGTAGCTCCAGACTGAAAAGATCGATGTCAGGGAAGGAAAATGATTGAAATGGTGAAGGGCTCTGTGTGGTGAGAGGAAAAGGGGGTTTAAATAATTGAAAAACCAAGAGCCATTCTAAGCATTTTTGGAAAGAAATGGAGGAGATTGAAATAAGTGGCGGCAGGACTTCCAAGTGATAGGAGAAGAGAAGAAATCACACATGGTGAAATTGGGGGTAGCAGTTTTCAAGAGAGGAGATGGAGACGTGCAACTTTCAATAGGAGGCTGTTATAAATCTATCAGTGTGGATGTTGGGGCTACTTCAGGGCATTCGTCATCATTCATCTTCATTCTCCTCTCTGTTGGTGAATGAATAAGGCATTTTATTTTGAAACACGGAGAGCTGGGTGACAGATTATTAAGACAGTAATCAAGCGCAATAATAGGGGGAAAAATTGATTTTTGTTCATCTATTTTGTCCTTTTGTCAAAGGAAAATGTGTCCATTGTCTCTGAAGCTTACACCAGGTGACAGTTTAATACTTCACCTTAGGGTGTTGCAATCCTTATAAATAATTTGATTCCTGTAGGTGCATCTGCCTAACAGATCTGATCTTGTTGATATCGTTGATTCATTGTTTTAACCAGGGGTTAGGGTTTGAGATTAGGATCCGCCAGGGTTCTTTAAATACGGACAGATCTGAAGCGGACAGATCTGAAGCAGACAGATGTGCACTGGGATAAATTTTGTGTAAGTCAGGAATGGAACCTTAAATGCTGCGATGATAGACTTTTCTACACCACCTGTTGGGTAAATGCTGGCATTGAAGGGGAAAGGCAAAAGGATATTGATCGATTAATCATTTTATTAGTTATTAGGAGAGTTGGACAAGTTTTGTGGGCCAGATTTAAAAGCCCAATGGGCTGTATCTGGCCCCCGAACCTTAGTTTGCCCACATTTGGCTTTATCCATAAGAGCAGGTCAAAAAGATTCTTACATTTATGGCAGAACTGACAAAATAAATAAAGGATGATGTAAATATCTGCTAAAATATGTTTTTTGATTGACATACAAGTCAAGAAGGCTGTACACTAAATATCTTTTCAAGTAAAAGAAAACATGATAATTTAAGTCTTTATTCAACCTAGACACATGCATTGAGACATGTATGGCCCAATGTAAACACCCTAATTAATGGTGAGACGCTCAGATAGGAGAAACGTCCAGATGGCCATCTGTCCATTCCTGGCTGCCTGGTCTGTAGGCCTCCTGGTCTGCCAGAACCCACATGTTTAACACGTTAGAGTGAAAATGTAAATCTGTTTGTAACTCTGCTTTCTTCTTCATACTCACTTGCTACTGTATAGACGAGCACATTCATTAGGGCTGCCTCAGTAGGTTTGGCCTCGTTCTCATAAATCTCTCTTTTATCTAGAGCGGTTGGCGGACGCCGAGACTCATTTCCTGTCTCAGAGTTGAGACAGAGGCAGGTCTTCACCCCGATGTTTCCGGTTCTTCCTGGTGGCGTCTTGGGATTGTGTTAGCATGCAATCAGAGAGTTTCTACAGTGGTTTTTTGCTGCTTAGGAAACAAAGTAATACTTTGTTTTACATTTATTGTTTCATTTCTTGACTAAATTAGGTGGCACTTTAGTATTTGACTTGTTCACTAATCTGAATTGGGCTCCAGGACATATGTGGTTCACACACAGGGACAGATTTTGTGCACATTACAATCATCAGTGACCATTTGCCAACACAATGGTTTTGGCACGGGAGCTCCAGCCAGCACATAAGGAAATTACTGCTCCAGACCGCAGTCAATCATTAGCTAAGAGGAGATGTTGAGCCCCACCAGCTGGCCAGCAGATGTCAGTGAATGGACTTTTGTGAAAGTGACTCAAATCTTGACACAGATTTGGACCCCAATATTTGTTGAAGTAAAGTTTGGAGTCATAAAATGGTCAGAAGAAAAAAAAAATAGTCCTATATGTCAGGAAGAAAGTGGAGCAGAACTGGTTTCTCTTCCTGTTCCATAATGACATCACAATTATCCAGGGATCTGGCTGAGCACCTGTTTCCCTTCTTCTTGACAAGTGGGCCTGAGACCTCTGGGTAATGGAACACCCAAAAGGCCTCATAGGTGCAGCAGCCTCACCTGAACCTACTCGCTCACACACTTGATCTGAAAAAATAGGGAGACTTTGAGGCCAAATAAATCACACAACATGGAGTCGGGAACGAGGGCTCCTGTTGAGATATGGAGCCTACAGAAATAGGCCATCACAGACCCCATTCCACCTCAGCCTGTAGCTGAGTTAATGGCTTTTAGATCTCTGGGTGCCCTGCTGACACTTTCTGTTTCCACTTCTGTTATTGGTATATTATCTTCGTTTCGCCAATTTCGACAACCTCCTCTTGACCAATACCTTAATTGTCACCAAGGTTCCATGTCCTGATGGATGCAATAATTGTGCGTCCAAATTTAAGATAGTGGACTATAAGGATTGGGCAAAGATCAGAGTGTTGTGCCCTCGATTTAACACCTGAAGAAAACAAGAACTGAGTCTTAACTATGCAGCCGTATTGAACGCTTTCGCCCCCATGGACACATATTGTCTTCATTTACATCTATAGAATCGTCCCTCCAACATCATCACATTCACTGTGAACTAAACAGCCAGTTATCTTGCACCATTAACCTCATCACTGCTACATAATCAGCTGAGGATGAAGCCGCAGCAAAATTAAGCCTGGCGACCTTTGAGGCACTATTAGAAATGCTCCGTCTTACAATTGTCTGGACACAATGCAAAATCATACTTGCAGGTTCTCATGCATCCATGCCAAATAGTTAGATGAAGGGTTAGAGTTAGGAACTGGACAGAGACATTTCTCAAGGGACGTTGAAGAAATCTCTGGGATACGAGGTAAAACGTCTTCAAGAAACTTTTTTTATATATAATGCCGACCAAATCTCTCCCTACACCCCTGCAGAAAAAAAGAACCATTCTTACTCAGTGTAGTATATAGGGTTAGCTGCAACTCTTCTAATTTGTCCGTGTAGGTTCTCATGTATCCATGCCATTAGTTCCATGAGAGGCAACATTTCTCAAGGAACGTTGAAGATATCTCTGGGATACAAGGTAAAACGTCTTCAAGAAATTCTACTATGTCTTTGTAGAGATGTTGTAGGACGATATACTCCTGCTGTTCCTCTAGTTCTGGTGAGATGTTGTGTGTTTTTTTTTCTATATAATGCTGAACAAATTTCTCCCTACACTAAAAAAAACTTGGCTGATGTCACCACCTAATTATATCTCCGCTGTGCTTATACGGCACCATTGACGGAATGGCCTTTGTGCGTGCAGGTGTGAATACTTGCATCTTTCCAGTGTCAGAGTCTGGGTCTGCAGTTTCAACTGCCTTAAAAGCACCCGCACCTAGATGTCTGAAAATGTAAGGTACCTATTTTAATGTCTAAAAACACTGCTAATGGCTGATAGGAATAGAAATGTCAGAATAAATACGGGTCCATGTGCATCTGTGGTCGATCAAGCATGAGTTTAGAAACACGGTCAACCTTTTCCTTGAACATTCCCTGGCTCTTGTTGCTGATGTAAAAAAATGAATCGCTTTCTCAAGCCATCTGTAGTGAGAGAAAATATAGAGACGGGAGCCCCAGTATGTATATACAGATCGGAACAGGGAGTTGCTGCCAGCGTTGGCTCAGAAAATCAGCCTGCAAGGCACATGAGTGTCGGCTACAGCTGTTCCTACCCAGGGCCGGTCAGCAATAAGCAAGGTAGGGTCATCATTCTCCAAAGTGGGTGAAATGACTCTTTGGTTCAAGGTGTGTTATCATTGAGTCCATGTTCACCCTCATTCAAGGAAAGAAAACGAAATTAGAGAGAGATCTACAGTAAATTATAGCGCGTTGTACTGCATGATGTACCACCCACGTCTAACTCATACCTACACGGCAGTCCCGCGTTGGCGTCCATATAACACAGAGACAATGCCGCTGAGAGTGTGGGTAACATACCCCCGAGTGCACGAGGTGTCTCTGCTGTGTAAATACATTCCCAGCTCTAATCCGCCCATTCCTGTTGGCATGAAAGACGAGGATTAACAGAGGAAAGGTGAACATGAAGAAAAGGCAGGGCTGGAAGAGAACACAGGGAGAGAAGACGCTTTCCCGGAACTGCTGCAGGATTTTTAGCCAGCTGCTGCGGTGAATGCAGATGAGCAGCCTTTTGTATGAAGCTAAATCCTCTTATTGATCCACAGATTAGGCCCAGTCTTCTTACCTTTTTAACTTCCAAAACTTTGGGTGCGTGAGCACCACAGAGACATCTGTTCAGAATTATGATGAAGACTCCAAACCAAATTCAGGAAACAGGCACGTTCCTAATTATTTTTGAATTTCCCACTGAAGTTTATACATGGGAAAAACTTAAAAAATAATTTATTGGTATATTTTTGAGGATTTTAGTATAGGATGTTAATATAAGATTCATAGCTCTCCTTTAAAGGCCATATTGACAAATTGTGTAAAGCTGAAAAATAATTCTTAATTGTATAAAACGTGTTTTCTATTGTATATGTATTGTGGGCTTCTTGCCTTTTTACATCATGGCCAGGGGACTACAGATGAAAACTAGCCCTTGGCTAATTCTTTCTTATTTAACCATGTGTTAATGAAATTGCATTTTCCCCTTTTAAATAAACTAAAACGATTGGCAGCTGTATAGTGTTGTTGAAAGCGGAGTTGCAAATTTTTATTCAAGATTCAAAAAACTAATCCAACTGGACCGATTTGGATCGAACCGGATATTTTTTATGAATCGTTCTTGAATCGGATCGTAGCCTGTGAATCGAGATATAAATTGTATCGTTATGCGAGTAAACACCCTAATATATATATTTTTCCCTTCATAGACACACACAGAGAACACATAGCTGGAGCCTTATACATAATCTACACTCCAATGCGCCTTTACACACTTATTAAATCAACATGCATTGGTAGAAGAAGACATTAAACTGATGCAGTGAAGTTCATAACACATCAGTCAACCTTGCATTAATTCCACCACCAGAACCTATGAAACTCTCCACTTCCCCTTCTTTGCTCAGTCTTGTGTGTGTGTGTGTTCCATGGGTTGACGGAACAGAGCTTTGATGGGATCACGTCCAGTGTGGTTAAGACTTACTGTTTGCAAGTTGTTAGCTTTTCCCATACTTGTTCCCAAGTGGAATTATTTCATCCAGTCCAAAAGAAACATTAATCACGTCTTTCCAGAAGTGTTAAGCATCTGAAACTGAGATGAGATGCTCGTGCTTTCCGAAGAAAGGATAGACCGGAGAACTTGAAGTCCAAGTCTTAGCTCGTGTTTGTTCACACAACCCAGTCATTAAGTGTGATGTTCCGAGCTTATTCACTGAGCAAACAACAGTAATGTGACTCAGAAGTAAAATCGTCCTTCTGTCAGAACTGCTTACGTCGAGTAATGTGTCCTGCATTAAGAGTTCTCACTCTTCCCTCCTGGGAGAGAAACTCTCTTACTGTGAAATTAAAGCAAACATCCTTTGCATCATTACACCATGATGATTTTAATGTAAGTGCTATTTCTTGGATTACAGCCACTAGTTTATACTGCGACTAAAGAAGTCCTTACCATATTTTACTCCAGTAAACAATTTACTAACTAAAAAAAAAAAGAAAAGAAAAGAAAAATGCCAAAAAAGGCCAAAATAATATGTAACTTTCTCCTTTTTGCACATGCCATGAAGAAGTCCAGTAACATGACAACCTGTCAGTTGTCTGACAGTCAGTTATTTTGAGAGAAACATATTTTTTGGGTGTTTTTATTCCAACGTGGAGAAGATTTAACGAAAAAAATATCGTCCCCTGCCTCGCTTGAGGAATTGTTCAAAGTTACTTGTGTGGCATTGTTTTGACGGAAGGCTGAAGGATCGGCCCTGCAGATAGAGCACAAATTTGCATCACTGTAGCGAAGCTGTGGGCCACTCATGGGGAGAACCATTGTTTAAAAATTGATGGGTGAATGGATGCTTTGTGTCCAAAGCCTAATTTGTATGTTGTTCGAGTGGGGTACAGAAAACATGAAAGTCTCACAAAGGAAAGATGTGTTAACAATGGAGTGCGAAGGCAGCCATCTGGTGTTCTGTGGAAACCAGACACTCGTCTTGAAGTGCCTTTTAACAGCAGTTAAATATTAACCAGGGGGAGTGGTCTTCAGGGGACATTGGTGATACCTGGGCCTTGCATATAGGCCTTATAATTAAGATTTAAGATCTTATTTTTGCTCATATTTCGATTTTTTTTTTTTATTTTAGAATTAGAGAAGTAGAGTTTATCTGTAAAAGAAAATATATATCTTTGTTACATATTATCAATTTTCTTTGCCTGTGTTTCCCAGCCCTGATAGGTTGAATTGTGAGGCAGAAAATAGTTATTACTCAAATCTTTTTTTAAAGCTTTTGTGAAATGCTAGATCAGTGTTGCCCAACCTTTTTTTTTGCGCCACAGACTGGTAAAATGTCTCGTACTATTTTCACGGACCGGTCGTTAAATATTGGCAGATAAAAATCCCTTACTAAAAGTAAATTTCCAGTGTTCTGAAATATTTTCCTACCTATAAAATCTTCCTACCCGAATTAACTGCATGCACACAACACGGGTTCCCCAAGTGCACCCAGCCAATACCTTTTTACCTACCAGACCGGTATACAAGGTCAGAATGTTGTATCAATGACTCTCGGCCCGGCACCAATTCACCCACGGACCGGTACAGTTCCCCAACCCAGTGGTTGGGGACCACTGCGTTAGATTATATCGGTCTGTTCTGTAGACAGTGACGCGGCAGTCACTTTGCTACAAGGCAGGTATTTCGACAGCTGAAATCACGGCACATCATCTCACTAATCAGCTGTAATGAACAGATGTAAGGCAGATGTGAAACGCTGTCGGCACAGGTGCTGCACAGTTAAGGCGGTGAAGGTTTGTCTGGGAATATCTGATTAGTTTAGTCTGCTGCAGCATCCTTCCACTCTCTAGACCGCCTCCCTGATGCGGAGAAATCTGGATTAATGTAGTTTTAAATGTGAACAACGATGATAACGCTGAAGGTTATTATGATTGTTTATCTTAAAAGTGCATTGACTGAAGTATTTACTTTGCAGCGTGTCTTTTTTCATGAAGCAATCTCAGGAAGAGGTAAACTTGTTGCCTGGAATAAATCTACTTTTGCAGCCCACGTGGTTGGTTTATGAACTAAACCTGATCAAACGTTGTCCTTGGCTTTCATTTTGCAGTTCTGCTCATACTTGTGTTTTTTATTTTATTTTTTTTAAAAACCATCACCATGGCACCGTCTATATTCCCTTAGACACAAGGTACAAGAACGTTTGCATCCTGTCTGGCCGTACTGTGTACATTTGCCAATTTCAGCTACTGGTTAATGTGCATTATATGGAGTTGATATCAGGGGGCAGTGAGGCAGATTAGAATAATTGCGCCTTACAAGTAGTGCAAGTTCATCAAACAAATGAGGAATAACATGAAGAGCCTGGTGACACAAAGACCCCACAGAGAGACCTTTTTATGAGCGTGTCTGGTCTTTTCACAGGGATCACAATAATATAAGGTGCATTAACTTGTATGGCATATAAAAACAAGGAGACAGCTTTATGTAGCATGTCATTACAGCATCCAATTAGGACGATGGTTTCCATGTTTGACTGGATGCAGTTGTAAAGGACATTAGTAAACAGTGTTCCTGTACATCAGCCCACTTGCTGTACAACACATCCTGGATGAACTCATTGAATCCATTCTTCTTTATCTGCTTCTCCACCACCGGGTCGCAGGGGCAGCAGTGTCCAAGACCACCACCCGAATCAGCCTGCGCATAAACCATGTTGCAGGTGGTAAGCCCACTGGGTGCTCCAACCGCCCTAAACCAAATTTGATCTTGCCCAAGAGGCGGACCTTAGAGTTCCACACCAATGATCTAGTTGCTGCATAACCAAGGGTCCTATGTTTACTTCCTGGCCATTTAATGACCTTTTAAGTCTTTAAGGCACAGGTTGTTAAACCCATAGAGCCTATACAATGCAGTGAAAATAAGGATATATTTTTTGACAATTTATTTTACACTTTTAAAAAGCTATCTTGCTTAACTACAGGGGATGATATGATACATTAAATTTGTAATTCTTCCTCTAATTCACTCTCGAAATGTCTGTCACACAAATAATCCACGTCATAAATGGAACAACTCCGACTTTAAGTGTGAGTCTATGAGTAATACCTTTCCATTTTACTGAGGCGACTATAAAAAGATGCTGTAATTCATGAAGCATAATAAACATGATTTTTTTTTCAGTTTTATCTCTAATGTGGTACAGGCTCAGACCGTGCTGTTTACAGGCTGCCCAGGAATTTAAATCCTGCCCTTGGTTTTGACATATCAATCTAAACATTTGATGTTCTCTCCGGCTGCATGGCTGCGTTTCATTCCCTCTTTCAATAACCTCATATTCACACACACATACGCAATCTCCAAAGCCATGCCATGACCTGTCTGCTTCAGATATTCCTCCTCCACAGACTAACTTTAGTCTCTTTCCTTTGGAAGTCGGGCTTAAAAAAAGCACCAGGCTACTGTGTCCTCCTTGTGAACTCGCTGCGTGCGACTCCTTTTCCCTGCCAGACGCGTGTCTCCGCTCAGGCTCTGAGTTATTGCCGTTAAAGTCTGAGACTCATTCATCAGCTCTTCACTAAAACACAAATCGCTTTTTCACCCACACTTCTCTGGGTGCCAGGGTGACAGGTCCACATCCTGCCTGTTCGGTCTCGGCTCAGACTCCTCGCCCCGGCTCTGCCCTGGCTCGAAAGAGTGCATTATCCACTTGGGAACATTATTGACAGGATGACTTTTTACTTTGTTAGCAGCAGAGCAAGGAAGACTTACCTGGACGACATGGGGGAGGTTGGGAGGGAGGGAGACCAGAAGAGACAGAACTCCACTGGCCTTTTCCTGTTCTGCTTTTGTTTGGAGCTATCTCGCCTTGCCGTGTTATTGAAGCCACACAACGAGGTACAAAGCCGCCACCGGCTGTTTCTCCACCCGTTTTGTCCTCCCCCATCTCTGGGCTATATTGTAAGTCATTTATCCATGCGTTCACTGAGCTACCAGGGCCAGGTGGAAGTGATATGTTCACGGACTTCTGACCATTCCGTGCTGCAGGAAATTAGTTGTCTGCAGTGGTTTTGCTGCAGCAACTTAGCTGAAATTGCCCAAAAATCTTATTAGAGTTAGAGGAGCATGGCACCAAACTAAGGAGCTGCCTTTCCACACAAGTCATCACAGAAATCAATAACCTGATGTTTTAACTTCCTCTGCACTTTTCTGAAGTAAAACTTTATTATTAAATTTTTGCCTGTTCTTTAAGTGAGTAATTTATGCCTCTGTTTTTTATGTTTCAGTGCAGCTTAAAGCATTAAAAAGAATGAAGAAACTCTTAGAGCTGCAGTCATACTTGCCCAATAAAACTAATTGAGATGGTCTTAAAGTTTTACGCTCCTTCCCACTCTCTTAGTTCGACTTAATATTGAATGTTTAAAAATAGTCGTCTGGCTTTAGTCTGAGCAAGACAGTTAGGGAGGGAGTCCTGCTGTGAGAAATGTGCAAGTTAAGGTTGATTAACAAATTCATAAATACAGAAATGTGGCCCTCGTTCGACTTGATGCTCTCTATGTATTCACTCCAGAGTGAAGTCAACAGGTTGGGGAACTGGATGTAGCATTTTCCACTTAGGTTTATTAGGGGGTTGCCTTTTCGGAGCACTTTACGATCAAGCAGAGTTGTTGTCTGCCAGAGGGAAAGTGAGTTGTAATTGAACTGAAGCTGACCGCATCCAAAACATATTGACCCTTAAAGTAACATTAAAGTTGCATTCAATTTATAATCTAATTCTTAAATAACCTAATGGAGCAAACTGTATTTGTATATATAGTGTTTATATATTTTTTTCTTTCTCTTTTCGAAAACAGAGAATCAAGCTCCATCTCTAGGATCATTCTTCTACCAATGCATCCACTGTCCCTCCTGTGAACATGTCCAAACCATCTAAGTCTGTCTTCTCTAGCTTTTTCTCCAAACCTTCCTGTCTGTGTTGTCCCTCTAATCACCTCATTCCTGATCCTGTCCATCGTTGTCTCTCCTGAAGAGAATCTCTTTACCTCCTCCACCTTCTACTCTGCCTCCTGTCATCTGTAGATCAAGTGTCATAAGAATATTTAATGCAACAACAATTCTCTGAGGTGTAAATTAAAAGTCATTTCAGAGTAGGAGAATTCTTCATACCGATATGTATGTAACCAGTGAAGGACATTTCTTATTGCCGTCTACAGCAGCTCTTTACAATATTAATAAAGGCGTTGTTCTTCAGATGTGAGTCACTACACCGTCTTAACCAAAGACCCTTAACACAGTTATGAACTGCCGGGGTTTAACACGGTACGATGGTGGAGAACAAAAGAGAGGAGGGATCAAAGTCAAGGTTTTTTTTTCTTTCTTTCTTTCTTTCTTGAGATTTCTGCACTTCTGAGCTTCCTGTGTTTCAGCTGCGGTGCCTGTATGTCTTCATAACATACTCTTTACATATACAATGACATGTGACCTTTTTTCCTCCAGCAAATGTAAGACAGACCACGGGCAGGGGACGGGAGGGCACGGGAGGGGACGGGAGGACGGGTGAGGGAGCAGGGTAAACAGCATCATACAGCGTTCGCAAGTGAGGAACTGGGAGCATTGAAACGCAAAGTGTCAGCGATGTTTTTCTTTCAGCTGCTCTGGGAATTATCACCAGCCAAAATATGCATTCACTCCAACCCTTGACTATGCATACATCCTTGGGGAAGAGGTTGGGTTAAGTGCTTTTTTTTTTTGAGAGAGAGAGAGTGAGCGTGAGGTTTCTCTCGGATGGATCCTGGCCCACATGGACAGTTTCTCTCCTCATAAGACTCGAGCATTGACAGTGTCCTGACAATAAGTCACTATCAGGCAGCCGTTGACTCTGTCTGACTGCCAGTCGCCCTGGAAAACAGATCCATGTCGAGAGCACAGGTTAATCTGGCAGCAAGGCTCCGCCAGCCACTGCTTCCTCAGCCATGTGTGACTGAGAACAGGCCGCGATGAATTAAAACCACAGCCGTAGGGACTGCTGACAGAGGTGGCTGCGTGGGTGCACAGGCACATGTCTGTCTGTTGCCTCCGTGAAAGTGTTGATGATGGGATGAGAGGCAGTGGCAGATGAGGAGGTTTGAGGAGGAGGTTTTGTGTTCACAATCCATTATCTTCAGGGAGGAATTACTCCGGATAAAGGTTGCTTCATGCCTTTTCAGAGATGTAAGACAAATACCAGCAGACCGTGTAAACATAGCAGTGAGGGTATGCGTGCTCTGTTCCTTTTGTCTGTTGTTTCAATCGCTCTGTCAACCTGTCTCCTTGTATTGTTTTTTTTTTTTTTTTTTAACCAGCTTATCTTTCTCTTTTTTTCATTCCCATGTCTTCTTTTCTTTGTCAGCTCCTGCTGCAGCAACACGCCGGAGACAAAAATAATCCTTAATTATTAAATAATAAACAAACAAAATATCTGTGCGGTCCTGAGCCGTGTAACGGGAGATGCTGTACACGTGTTTGTCTGTATACACATGGGCATGTCTGCATTAACATGAAGGTCAGCATGGTACCTGCTGGGAGTAGAGCATCTGAATGTGTCTTCTCACCATTGTGACCCATCTGTTTTCAGTCCAAACAGGTCAGTGAGCAGAGCCTCTGTTGCCACATCATGCCTGAAGCCCTTTTACCACCGAGGAGGGTAAATAACTGGTCTGCTTTTCAGGGCATGATGACCACTCAAAATGTGTTACACTGCAGCTTTTTGCCATTTACTCTACCAGAGGATGGCGCCCAACCTTGGAATATATAACTGCAATCTAATCCATTAGTGCTTATATTTGCCATATTTTTTTTATCCATACATCTTTGCCCAGGGATCAGGGGTTTGCAATGTACCATGCCAGCCCCTCATGAACCTTCCTGCGGGTGGTAACCCCACTGGTAGTGGGGCAGTTGGTGGTCTAGTGGTTAAGGAAGCAGACATGGGTCTGCAATGCCCGAGGTTCAAATCCCCCTACTGCCAGGTTACCGCTAAAGTACCGTGAGCATGGTATCATTGGATCTATAATGCATCCATGAGTTCCTCACCAATGACAGAGATGTTGACACTTGGACAAAGCGCCATACCCTTGATTATTGACAATAAATACTTGTTTGAAAAACAATAAAGACTTCAATGACCATCATTCCATGTGATCGCCAGGTGGACAGGTTCCCTAATTTTGCTTGTAAAGTGGAGCAAAGCCAGAACTCCTGTTTCTGTGTTTGCCGGAGATAATCCAGTGAAGCTTTGGACCTGAGGCACTGTCTCTACCATTGGTTTGGAACTCCGGGGATCACCTCCTGGACAAAATCAAATCCCGGGTGATTGGCTTTCACTGGATTGCACTGTGACTTGGGTGGTGGATGTAGGAAGGACGGTGATGGCGGGAAGAGCCCAGAGGGAAGTGTGGGTGTCCCTGTAACGGATAAGCGGACAGATACGGATGAATCGGAAAATCCAAGTTGTTTGTGTTTCTATGAAATCTTTGTGTAAAGTGAAAAACCTTGGAGACAAAAGAATGATATCACCGTCGCGTGCTGCACCAACTCATCAGACTCGATTAGCTCTGAGAGGCATCTCTTGGAGAAATTTCACCTTGAGTAAGGCCTCTTCTGTCATCAACCTGTGTGTATAGAAGCTAAGCTCTCTGCGAGGTATTCTTTTGCATGCGGGCACGAATCTGTGTGTTTGCTCGTGTGAGCGGCGTGCCTCTGCAAACCTGCCAAAAAAAATCCCCCCTTCACAGACACAGCCCTCCTTTTGAGATCCAGCAGACTGGAGTGCTTGTTTTCCCACTCACAGTGGGTGTGCGTTTCTTTATCTCTTGCCTGCCGTGTTGACTGATGGGTAATATGCTAAATGGAGCCTGTGTTTACCTCTACTGTGCCACGGGCTTGGCCCCTGTGTGTGCCGGGCTGTGTCAGAGAGCACTAATATGACTTTTATAACAGCTCCGTCAAACTTCAGCGTGTCACGCTGACACTGCGCCGGTTGAAAGGCATGAAACCCGCCTATTGGCGGTGGTGCTGTTGTCGGACTGACGTGGGCGAACAGCGCCCCGTGTGATAGATGGTCCGGTAAATGGACTCTGAGGCAGTGTGTTTATACGTAATCCTGTGTCCGTAGTGTAGGATATGCAAATGTCCGCTGGGTAATGTGTGTATTGTGGGAGTGTATTTATGGAAGAGAGAGAGTGAGAGGTTTCTTTTTTTATATATGTGTGTATCCATTGCAGGGTTAGTGGAGCAGTGAGGCATGGCAGTGAGTCTCTCTACAGGAGTGCGTGATTTACGAGCCTGTGCGCGCACTCCTCCAATCCTCGTGCATAATGTCCCCATTAGAGGCAGCAGACACTGTGGCTCTGTTCATCATTTAGTACCAGCCACCATCACACCTGGGCAGAGAGAGAGCAAGGGTGGGAGCAGAGATAATGGCAGGGGATGGAGAAAGGAAAAAAAAAGGGAGTACAGTGCATTTGATTATAACCAGGCATGGGCAAAATAAGGCCTGGGGGCCCGATCTTGCCCACTTGGCATAGAAACATTTTAGCATTCCATCCTCTATGCACTTGTACCAGTTCACACACACTTGTTTGTCCCCGTTGCCCAGTTTAAGGACCAATTGTAGTCCAGGAGTCAAAAAAATGTCCAGCAGAATGTGTAAAAAAAAAAAAAAAAAAAAAAAAAAAAAAAAAAAAAAAAAAAAAAAACTTAAATATATTTAATCCGTTAACTCATTTTCATGTATTTTGCCGCGTGGCAGGAGCAACTGGCACCAACCAAATCACATGTCACTATAACGGGAGCCTTTCTGTGGGTTGTGAGCCCCCTGGAGGTTATGTGGGATGAGATGCTGCTATGCTCAGAGCGCCTCACTGGCAACCTGGCAGCTGGTGGATTCCAATCCAGAACCTTGAGGACCCAAGTCTGCTTCCTTGATTTTAACTGCCATTGCCAGGCCACCACTGCTGCTCTAAAGTTATTTTATAAATTTAATCGTACTGACTTCTACAGGGAACTAGTTTCCAGCTGCAGCCAGAAGCACTGCAGCTGAAGCCCGTGGACAAATTGCCTGACTGACTCTGAGTATCTTTCTGCTCCTTTGGCTCTAGTTGCTGCCATTTTCTTTGTTTACTTGTACTTTTTACCCCTGTTTGTTTGGGACTGTCAGCCTTATTATGTGGGGCAGGCTGTCGGGGGACACGCTCACTAACAAAACCCTGGGGAGGGACAAGAGGAGGAGAAGTGTGCAAAAACTCCAGGAGTCGTTCCAACATTCATTTACATTATTAGCTGCACAGCCACAGATAAGGCAAAAAACACACGCGAGTGCCAAGTACATTTTCCTTTGCTTAGGGTAAAGAATGGCTGAAAAGAATTTCTAAACTTTTTTGTTCATGTTGGAACACATTAAAAAAAAAGGTTGAAAAATGGGTTTTTCTTTTTTCTCATTTTTACTATATTTGGGGTGTAGTCTAGGTCAGTGTTCCCCAACCTTTTTTTGCGATACAGACCGTTTTAATGTACTATTTTCATGGACCGGTCCTTTAGTTGTGGCAGATAAATACCCCTTAATTAAATTAAATTTCTGGTGTTCTGAAATATTTTCCTACCTATAAAATCTTCCTACCTGAATTAACTGTGCATGGGCACAACAAGGATTTCTTAAGTGAACACAGCCTATAACTTTCTGCTTCGAGACCGGTATAAATCAGTGACTGTGCATCATTTTGAGTTTATTGTTGTCTTCAGTGGGAAATTATTCCTGGTCCAATATATATCCTAGCCATTCTATTGTTCAGTTCTTTTGTTGATAAGGGTATGGATCAAGTGGAAGTAATAGCCAGATTGGGCCCAAAGGAAAAAATGTTTCTCTACGGCGCGGCACCAATTCACCCACGGACCAGTACCGGTCCCTGGCCCAATGTTTGGGGACCATTGGACTAGGTTATAAGAAATCTTCGGATTTCTGTCTCATCAGAGTAAATTTTACACCTTGTGTGTGTGTGTAGATGTGAAAATCCTAGGAGAGTGTTGGGAGTTCTTGCCTTAAAGTTCTAAGACCAGCAGTTAAATCCTCAGTAGTAGATGATTAAGATCTTTCAGTGCGTGGGTTTTCTCCACCTCCTCCGGTTTCTGCAGGATTAGAACGTTTCAATCTAAATGGACCAGAGGTTTATGTCAGAGGGTGGAAGGTTCTTTGTTTCTCTCCGTGGTCCTGTGGTGGACTTGTGAATTCTACCGGCTGCGACATGGCTACACCTGTTGACTGCAGGGATTGGCTCCAGAGCCTGCTGAGATCTGGAAAGGATTAAGTGGCAGGAGACGCATGAATGAATTTACAGTCTGTGAGTAAATGTGACGCAAATGAGCAGTGATCCTAAATCACAGCTGACCTCATAAGAAGTGAACAATTGTAGAAAGATAAATATACATATATTTATACATGGCAGCTCCATCTCTAGGATCACTCCAGTAGTCAATAAATATAAATATATATATATATATTTCTATTGGACTAGAGATTAAGATGAAATAAATATATACTAGAGGAACAAATACATATTCCATGTTAAGGAAGGTCCAATACTAATTTTAGCTGTGAACCAATTTATGAGTTATTGTCCCAACATTTGAATTACAATCCACAAATAAACTGCTACCAATATACGAATCAGTTTGCCCGGAAAACTGAGGTTAATGTCTCAGGAATCTAGATGTGATTCTATCAAATTATAAAAAGAAAAGAGACAATACTGACCTTGGCAATTCCACATAATTCAGCTAATATGGGATCAATATCTGATATTAGTTGACCCATCTTATTGGACAGTTTTTTTTACAGTGCTACACCTAAGATAGACCTGATCCACCAGTGTAGTGGAATCACACTGTGCCAAGTGTTCATACTCTCTGAAATTATACAAAGCCTTTCTGCACTACTTGTCCCTGGCTGCTCTGTCCCTGGTTTGCCTTTTCTGACTTGGTGCAGGTCGATGGAGGAGATGACTGGAACACCTACAGTCATCATCACCTCTGTAGATCAATACGCTGCTGCTTGTGCATTCTGATTTTTCTCATGTTTCAGTTCCCCAACAGTGGTCCACTGGGATACTGATGTGTACACCGTCTGGACACTGACTCTGCTCCTGTATTGTCTAAACCCCCACTGTCTGAAGCCATGGTTGCAGAAGTACAGCGACCTGGACTTTTGTCCTCTGAAATTTTTAACACTACACTTTTACAAGTTTTGTTCTTCTCTTCCACACACATTGCAAATTGACTGTGTGTGCACTCAGACACCTGCATTGTAGCACAGCGGTACACTAATAATTCAACAACGCACAGTGGCTTTTTACAAACTGTGAAAGCTACATGTAAGAGCGTGTGTGGTCGTGGGCGTGCAAATTGAGCAGCGTGTGAGCTTTAGTCGCCACTGCATCCAACCTGCGAACGTAAAGAGCAGCTCCAAGTGGGTGGGTGGCACTACAGACTCAGCTGGGCGTCTCGGCTCTCAAGCTACACGGCTGCAGGGAGCAAAGTGGTGTTGCACTTTGACTCCAAAAGTAAAGTAAAACTCTACCTCATCATAAAATATATATATACATATATAGACCAAAACATCTGTGGGGTCCTTGCCCTTGTAAAGCAGTGATTCCCAAACTTTTCCCACAGACAATGTTTGTTCTGATTGTTCACTAGTCGAGTGCAAGTACCATCGAGAATTTCAGAATAGGAAATCCAACGATATTGGACGATGTTGTGTATTTGTTA
The DNA here is from genome assembly GCA_016785265.1 of Paraplagusia blochii. NCBI lineage: Eukaryota > Metazoa > Chordata > Actinopteri > Pleuronectiformes > Cynoglossidae > Paraplagusia > Paraplagusia blochii. The sequence continues at coordinate 142,800 of JAFBJS010002956.1, forward strand.
AGCCATTGGTAAACCATGGTATATGCTGCTCACACTTCACAAGGGAATCGTAGAGGTTATCGGTTTACAACTCGCAACTGGTGTTCTCACACAGGCAGGTCCAACACTAATCAACTCTTCAAGACATGCGTCAGACCACTGAAATGTAGAATGTTGTGACATTGACATGGACACATCTTGTTACTGTCTAGGTGCCAGTTTATGTTGTGTCTTAATCGGTCTTGAGAAGGCGTCTTGTATCTGTTACCCAGTTGCCAATCTCTGTTGTCTCACATTCCGTGGATACTAAACTTTCTGCATTTATACAGTGACCCTGCACACAAATGTCGTCCAACACTTTGTCTGTTTATAATACACAATTCTCCACCACAAAGCCAGTAGTGAAAGATGTGTTGATGTTCAGTGTTTCCGCTTAGTCACAATAATGACAATAATGCTTAACAAACAAAATCTAATTTTCTTGACAATTTGTTATATTCTGTGATCAGTTGTGTCTTTCAGTTTTGCCATGCCGCTCCGTGTTGTTTACCTGTTTTCTCCTCCGTATCCAAGTCCGCGTGTGAGGTTGCTTATCGTAGCCTTGTATACATTGCGGTACTTGCATACATAAACTGTTTTTCTTTTTCTCCATTGTCCTAAAGAATACACTTTTTGTGTACATACGTAAAACTTGACGTCTACTCGTGGCCATACAGCAGTTAGAACAGGGGCCGTGAACTTCCTGCTGATGTCAGTGGACAGCTGTGACATTTACGGCCACATTTTGAACCGGGGCTCAAACACGCATGGATCCTTTCAGCCTAATCAGATGACGCCATCCACGACATTAACTGTGCATTTGTGTGGGCGTGTGGCAGAAGATCAGAATCTCCCCCAGCGTCCCTATGGCAAAATAGACAATGTTATGTCTGTGAACTGACATTTATCGTCCCAGAAGTGTACAATGTTTTGACTGGGGTTTTGGCTGTCAGAGTGGAAAGTGACAAAACAAGGCGAGGAGAGAGTGAGAAACTTAGTTTTGTCAAGAATCGTCCAATTAAAGCGTGGAAGCAATGAACAGATTTATGTGGACGTCAAGTGATAACATCACTGCTGTGATCATCAAATGGAAGTTCCTCCAGGGAGCTAACTGATCCAGGGTTTTTCATCCTTATGTAGCTATACTTCAATTGGTGATTTTAAATAGAACCATATATATAAATATATACATACACACACATATACACATATGTGTATATATGTATGTATCTACTGTATATTATTATATACACACATATACTGTATATTATTATATACACACGTATGTATATATGTGTATATGTATGTATATATGTATATGAGTGTGTATATGTGTATGTGTATATGTATGTGTGTATATATATATATGTATGTGTATATGTATGTGTGTATATATATGTATGTATATATGTATGTGTGTGTATATGTATGTAGATATGTATGTGTGTGTATATGTATGTAGATATGTATGTGTGTGTATATGTATGTATATATCTCTGTGTGTGTATATACTGTATGTATGTATATATATATGTGTGTGTGTGTGTGTGTGTGTGTGTATATATGTATGTATATGTACATGTATTTTCCCTGCACTCCTCTTGACAACGATACGTAGAGACATTTTCACTCTCAATCCCAAAAGTTAGAAATTATCTCCTTTTCTTTCCCTCCTCCTTGTTAAGTTTATTTAAGGACTATTCCGGTCTCTTTGCTCCAATGTCGAGATCTAAGATGCTCCCGTTTTTGCATCATTCTCTTTTTTTTTTTGGGTTTCTGCTCAAAAACTTTTAACCAAAACCTCTAATTTCTGTCCGTACAGATATTCTCACATTTATTACCATTTATTACAAGACTATGTGGAGAGAATGTTTTATTTAGAAAACAAGAAATAAAAGATTGTTGCATGGCTGCTGGTTTAACTTTAGCCATACTCCTGGGATGAATGTACGCCATCGCTGCACATGATGTGTGACGGTAAAGCTCTCTGTGTATATATCTGCTGGAGCTGCACTAACAAGATCCCCAAAGAACTCCTGACTCACTCCGGGTTAGGGAGTGAGATCACACCACATGTTTCTCCTCATTCACACCAGCAAAGTCTGCCTCGTACCTGTGGTAAAGAACCGGCGATTGGGGAATACCAAAACTGAGGCATCAATTACCTAGATCTCACTTGCATTGGTCAGGGGAGAAAACTGCTAAATTGAATTAAACTTTCCAATTTGCATGTTAGCAAATTGCACTTGAACGTAGACTGACAGGCAGCAGAGAAGCACACATACACTTACAGTCGCACTCATGGAAAACAATCAGCCATCCGTCCCAGCGGTGTCCACTCCCACCGGGTACAGTTACCAGCGTTCCTTGTATTAAAAAGCTGCTAGTGGTATGATTGACTCCCTCACACCTCCGTGCGTCTTACGTCGTCTTACACGCACTGCCGGTTGGGACGGAATGCATTTCTCCCGCCCCATGGGCACCGGCGATAATTTGACTTTTATTGAAATTCGACTCCAGTGGGTTCAAGGTGGTTGAAGGTCATACTTTTACTAGTGAGCAGGATACAGCGGGATAACAGCGCCTCAAACCCTGAAGGCCCTTTTCCTCGATGACTTTCACTGTCCGTCTCTCTCTCTCTCCCGTCTGCTTCCTTCTCTGCCGCTGGCCGAATCCTTCGGAGGCAAAAGGCCTTTTTTTTTTTTTAATGATCCAGACATGGTTAACAGCAGCCTGGAGAAACATTATCTGAATGGTGTTTGAATCTTAACGTTAAAAATGTTTTGGTTCTGACTTTAACCTAGGAATCCAAATGTTATTTATTGGGGAAATTTGAGAGCAAACCGGATTGATCCTTGGGGATTTCTACATTTCCAATTTGTCCATGATTACTTGCAAATCAGTATTTCCATTGTATGTTATTGCAGGTATTTCTGTACTTTCCAGAAAATGACAAAAGTCCTGTTTCATTCTAAAGCAGACGTGGCCAAACCTTGGACTCGCAGGCCACAGTTGGTCCTAAAATTAAAAATGGTGGCCAAGTCAAGAAAGATTGAGTGTTTGTTTGAACTAGGATGAATGGCATGTGGGGGCAGCAGTCTCTACAACTGGCACCCAAATCACATTGCTCCATACAATACCTTATATATGGTAATGTATCCCATAAATTAGGCTTCACAAATATAAGGCAAAAATGTAATCAGATTACAAATGAATTATATAATTTGGGCATGTTTGAATGGCTGGATTGCAAAGATGAATGGGATACAACTGGGCCCCGGGCCCTAGTTTGGCCATACTTGGTCTAACCATAAGTTCATATGAGGAGCACTCTCCTTCCTCAACTTTTTTTTTTTTCCCTCCACTCCTCAGTTCAAGTGTGTGACAAACAAACACTGCTGAGTTCCGTCGATCTCTTCCCTCCTCTGGTCCTGACTTCTTCAGAATGCAGCGCCTTGAGAGGCTAATTTGTCTGCACTGGGGGGAAAGAGAGAAAAAACCTAAATGGCGATGATTCTTTCAATTATATACATTTTCTTTTGACTTTCTTAGGTGATTTTCTTTTGATCTGTGCAAATTCATACGCACACACACTCACTCGCATGCACTCACACTCTTGCTAATTACGACCCATTAGTCGTAGTTTATTCTCCTAAATGTCAACCTCACAAAACCCCACTGTGACCTGGACACGTTTCTTGTCTGTCTGCTTGCCTGCCTCCGTCTGCAGGCGGCCTGGAAGTGATGAAAGAACCAAATTAGACCTAACATCTAACTCTTGTACCGTCTGCTCGATTTAGACTTCCCACTGCTGCCGTGTATAGCATTTCACGGTAAAGATCCCGAGTCGTTTTTAATTGCTTTTACCTCCACGTATACTTTTACAAGATAAACAGAGTTTTCCACACAGTTTCTCCTTTGGCTATTCTTAATTGTGCACACGGGAGGATTTCTTGGCTCGGTTGTTGAGCGGTAATGCGATATTCCCCGTGCTTTCATTTGTCATGCCGGCTACCCCTCAGTTTGGCTTTGCATCACTGATTTGTATAAACTATTTGTTGTGTCATTAAAATGATTGACTTTCTCGGGTTTTTATTGTAAAGCAGTAGTTGGAGACACACTTGGTGACAGCGGGTGGGTGTGTCTGAGTGATTGGGGGCAGTCTGCCAGGAGCTTGTTGTACAGCCAATAAACCACTGGGGAGTAGTCGTCCTCTGCCTGCCTCACTTTAAATGCTGTTTTCTGAGGTGAGCGGAGTCTGATAAGAGTGGTAATTACCTCATTTTACCCAGGCCAATTGCCAGGTTTCTTAAAAACAGAAAAGCGTGCTGAGGTAATATCAGCAGTAATGACTGTTGCCACGTCGTGGAAGGATAACACTGCTTTCATCTGGATTATTGCTTGGCCTCTCCTGCTGCCTGGACGGTTTCTAAATCCATTACTGAGCTACAGCTATGACAGTGGGTTGATGGAACCATGTCAATGTGTGAGATACATGGATGAAACATCAGCTGCAGGTTTTCTAAAATATCTGCATTAAATTATGGATATATACGGATCAGTTTTTGTTCTGAGAAAAAGCCAGAGAAGCCAGATTGAGATGGTTTGGACTTGTTCACAGGAGGGACAAGGGGATACATTGGTAGAAGAATTATCCTAGAGATGGAGCTACCAGGTAGGAGACAAAGAGGAGATTGATGGATGCAGTGAGGGAGGACATGGAGGGAAGTCAAAAAGAGAAGAGATATTTTGTGATCAAGATGGAATAAATGGAGAAAGGTGTCGAGAGTGATTTGTGACGAGAGGAGAGCAAAGTAATGGTTTAGGTGAAGGGACATGTTTACAGGACAGTCATGATGCATGGATTAGAGACACTAGGAAGAGGCAGAAGACAGGAGGCAGAGCTGGAGGTGGAGGAGTTAAAGATGCTGAGATTATCTTTAGGAGAAACAAGGATGGACAGGATCAGGAATGAGGTGATTAGAGGGACAACACGGACAGGAAGGTTTGGAGAAAAAGCTAGAGAAGACAGATTGGGATAGTGTAGACATGTTCAGAGGAGGGACATTGCACGCATTGTTGGAAAATTGGTCCTAGAGATGGAGCTACCAGGAAGTAGACAAAGAAGAGATTGATGGATGCAGTGAGGGAGGACATGGAGGTAGATGGATTTTCGCAGATGCAGAGGACAGGGGGAGATGGAAATTGTTGACTCGCTGTGATAACAACATATAAGGGACAAGCTGAATGGAGACAAGTTAAAGTGATCCGTTTTAATATATATATGGTAATTTAGTTCCCAGTAAGGAAGTATTTTTATAGAAAAGTCCCTCTTTGAGCTGATTTTTAGCAACTTTCTAAGCTTTGGGAAAAGGAAAAACTTTTTTGTCCTGGCACGTCCTCTCAGTCTGCAATCGATGGTGGAGCGTTATCTGGATGATGGAGATTGAAGGCTTATTCCAGAGTGGACGGATGATGATATGTGGGTTTTATTTCACTTATTGACCAGAACGAGGTCATGTTTTGGTTCTAGAAGAGACAGGCTTCTCTTCTTGACTCTGGAGAAGGACACACTCTCCTCTAGCTGTGACCTGGTAGCAGAGAGCAAGGAAAATATATTTAAGAGAGTGAAAGTCTGGACTGGGAGACGGGGGCAGAAATGATAAGATGATCAGTGGAAATAGAAAGGGGAAGCGGTGGATGGTGAAGGTTAGGAGTGAGTGAAGGTGGTGAGGTTATGATGAATTAAAGATGACAGTCTCCAGCAGCCTGGTTAGATCTCCAGATCTCTGTCTACTAATGAATGCAAATGACGGGACCAACCTCTCCCCCATGACTGGTGGAAGAAATGAAGGCAGAGGGATGTGATGGAGGTGTGTAAACGTTCCGCCCCCCGTGTTATGATGTAGGCTGACTGATCGAGTGAGTGAGTGACCACAGAGACCGGGTTTAATCTGATGTGTAAGTGTTGTGAGGGGACTTTTCCTTACCTCCTGCCCGTGGGCCCTTTGACGTGTTCCCTGGTTTCTCTTCTAAAACAACAACTCTGGATTTACCAACCAGAAGTACATCCACAGAGAGTGGCTCTTCACCAAGTGCCCCAAGGTTGAATCTTATCTTTTATGCAGCGTGGCAGCCCAGATGTGTACAAAGTCACCTTGCAGTGATGATAATTTCATCAGGTATCTGCAGATACTGCATGTATATTAATTTCCCTGTCTGGTGCGGCTTTCTTTTTAACATCTGCTGCTCATTTCACATTGGCTTCCTCTTCCATACTTCTTTTTTTTATCTATCACAGCTTCCGCTTTTGTTTTCCACAACACCGGGGTCTTTTCTTTTTGTGTGTGTGTGTGCCGATGATTTTATTTTGTCAGTCAGTTGTTTGTCATGTGGGAGTTGTACTGTACATACCAGAGCGGCACTCCAGTGTCTCAGAGGAGGGCAGATAATTCGGTGTTCAATTTACAAACATGATATTGTCATTCATTTTTCCAGGAACAGGACGTGTTTGCATAATTCTCTTGATGTGCTCCTGTTTTCTAGTCCGTATTAATAGTAAGAACATGTCAGCGTGAGTGTCACGGCTGAGATATTACTCTTTCTGAATTGGGTGATCTTTCAGTTCATCTTATAACATACTCATGTTATTCAGCAGAGTGTGCCTTTCAAAATAAGATTTTTTCGTTAAAATAAAACACATGCTCAACAGCTGATTCGCATTATTTAGATTTTTGACCCCTTCAGAACAAGTCCGTGACCCACTTTTGTGTTGGGGCCCACCATGTATATACAGTATAAAAAGGACTACAGTGGTGCAGCGGTAGGGTTCATCATAGGGTTTGATTCCTGCTAGTCTTCAATCCCAGGTTGGATATCGTGAGAAACAGCATCGGGAAAAAAAGGAAAAGCTGCAACTGAGCCTGAAATCAAGTTCAAGTTCCAACAAAACATGGTCCACTCTACCACTGTGTTGACACTGGATTCTTCTTGGTGATTTAATGAAGGATATATTTTCCTTCCTTCCACAAACTCAGCCACTGTTCCTGACTGAACTCCGAGCACTTGTCTGTGACTCAGTTCTTCCATCTACTCCGATAAATAGCCTTTTAGTGAGTCGTTCCTCGGAGTGAAGTGCATTCACCTGCGTGTGAGAGAGAGAGAAACCCTCACATTTTTCTGCAGAAATTAATCTGCCATGAATCATGGATTTGTAGTCAAATCTCCCACTGGATAGATGATTAGTCTGTGAGAAGTGGAAGCTTTCAAAACATGGATTTCTGTTACTTTGTTTTCAGCCCAAATTAAGATGCCAGACTCAGCGGGCTACCATGGGGCTTCATCATTGTTAAGTGCCCATTTCATTCATTGCTGATTTCTTATTCCCGCTCCTTCCCTGCTGGACATCCATTGCAAATTCCATTTCAAAGATAAACCCTCCTTAAAACCCTCAGATCAAGTTTTGCCGTATCCCTCTTTCTCCCTCTCTCTCGGACCAGCAATCTGCATCTGGCCAGGATTGGCTGGTTGAATTGCAAAGCGTATGGAAGATGTGTGTTCAGAGATGGGGCGGGGGGAGGCGGAATCTTTGGAGAATTGTCCGGTGTATTGACCTAAGAAGCCATGGAGATTTGGAAAGGTGGTCCAGCACATGTTCTATCGACCTGCAGCCACACAGACCTGGCAACAAAGGGGGAAAATTGCACAGACGTGTTGCCTTTCAGACTGACAAATCAAAGCCCTGGAAACGTGGCATCATTACAATATTCTTTTCTCCTGCTGTATTTTTTTTTCACCCTTCTTCTCCCTTTGTACATATTCTGCAGCCCTAGTGCTGTTACCATGCGATCAGGCCAGGGTACGCGATGGATCATGCAACTTCTTGCTGACGTGTAATTGTGTGAAGAGGGCTGCCGTATTGATTTGTAACGTAGAGCCCCATCAATGTTTAATGCAGTCCCTCTCCCTTTTTCATTTCTCTCCCTCCTTCTCTGTGTCTGTGGAAACAGCCTCACATTTGCTATTGATCCATCATTGGCTGCTAATGAGAAGGAGCTTTTGCGTTTTCTTCGATTTTCAAGATGTAGACCTTGGTGTTGTTTTATTTAACTCGCAACCTTTTCGGTTAGACCAGAGGAGTCAAACTCAATTTCACACTGGGCCACAATTAAAAATCGGCATCGAATCTCCGGTTAGACTGAAATAAAATAAAATTAATGTTTTCCCTTCCTTAGATATTTTATGCAGTGCTAGGTCCTAGGTTCTCTTAGGGTTCCTTGCAAGATATCGCTGGGGCCTCAAAATATCAGTGCCCAAAGCAAAAAAAAAAATGTTTGCTCCGACCACCGTCCCCCTAGTGGCTGGAGTCCAAAGCAATTGCATGGCTTTTCTGTCTTTAAGTGTTGCCCCTAATTAAATGTTGAGTTTTGGGAACGTTGGATCAGCAACGGCCGCCTTATATTATCAACATGAGAAATTAAATCTGAAATAAAACCCAAATCAGTGCTATTTGCCTTTACCTGTAGCCTTTCTAGATATTGCATACTGGTGGGCCAATTCTGTACATATTTCATATGATCTTGCGGCCAAATATAATTACACTGCGGGCCAGATTTGGCCCCCGGGTCTGTGTTTGACCCCTGTAGGTTAGACTATAACAGACCAACCCTAGCTAGCTTTGCACACTGACCCAATGCAAGGCACTGGTGTGATTTAGAGTAACTAATATTCCACATTGTAGTCTCAATACATCCTTCAGCCTTGCGGCTCTTTGAATCCATTTACGTCTGGCTGCGCTGACACCTACAAGCTATTGTTTTCCCGGAGATTTATGAGCCGTCGTAACATGGTCAACATTAGGCTCTCTATGTTAATAATTTTCCCACAGACTGAACTGCTTGTGAACCTGAGGGTGTTAAATTTATTGGAGCTTGCAGGTTGAGCTGACAAAGCAGAATATGAATGTAGGAGAAAACACTCGGAGCTGTTATACCTCTAATCACGAGGGACTGCGGCGAGCTTCCGTCTCACCTTGTTTTCCAAATGACTTGCTTAAAAACCGGGAAGAAGAACGGATCAGGGGATACATGGTTGGGAAAAGTGCAGTGAAAATTGGGAAGTCGTGGTCTAATTGTTTTTATGGGAGTTTTATGACGTAGGTGAGGAAGTGGCCGTGAATTTGGGATAAAAGGGCGACAGAGGGAAAATATTTATGTTTATATAGGTTTCTATGTGTTAAAATGTATGTAAAATATACTTTAATTCTCCATTTGGACTGAACAGTAATGACTTTTATTCATGGTCAGATGAGCAGTCAAAATCTCAGCAAGAAAGCCAATTTGTGGCTCTTAAATTTTTAACAAGTCAGCTGTCTTCATTGACGTGGTTGGTGCTTAGTCTGTTTAATGACTCATGTAAAATTTACACTGACCCCAACAGAGGGATTTCATCCAAAAAGCCAAGTGTTGTTGGACAGGTGTGTGAGCCCCACCCCCCTGCACTAATAGACCCTTAACATGCTCTGTTAGCTCATCTGCTATTCTGCAATTTACCTAATGGCAGGGTTTCTGCGGCAGGACGTGCTTCATGGACCTCCGTTTTGCATCCCCTATCCTACCACCCATCCCCCTCTACGGCTTTTAAAGGGAATGGTCCACTGACTGCTCCTGTGGTTTGACTAAGACTTTGGTGATTTCCCTAGAGTGGGTGTGGGAATTCTCTTAGAACAGTGGCTAATGGTTAGGGTTGTTTCAAGCTTTTGTCTCACTGAGCTGTCAATAAGATGCAGGTCCGTTTGAGCTGGTTCTGGAGCTACAGGAGGAAAGGTTCCTTTTAAAGAATTGCTAAAACGTTGCTTGAAGGCACTTGGGCACTGTAGGTGTCGGGTATCTGTCTGTCTGTCCCACCTACAAATCTATCTATCTAAAGATGTCTGTCTGTCTGTCCTACCCTACCTACCAGTCTGTCTGTCCTACCCTGTCTGTCTGTCCTACGCTACCTACCAGTCTGTCTGTCCTACCCTACCTGTCTGCCTGTCCTACCCTATCCACCTGTCTGTCTGTCCTACCCTACCTACCTGTCTGTCTGTCCTACCCTACCTGTCTGTCTGTCTGTCCTACCCTACCTGTCTGTCTGCCTGTCCTACCCTATCCACCAGTCTCTTCTGTCCTACCCTACCTGTCTGTCTGTCTTACTCTACCTACCAGTCTGGCTGTCTCTGTCTGTCTGGCTACCCTACATACCAGTCTGTCTGTCCTACCCTACCGACCAGTCTGTCTGTCTGTCTATCTATTCTACCAACCCACCTACCTATGTTCTCATCTGTCTCTCTGTCCATCGGTCTGTCAAAATACCTTCACTATAATAAAAGTGATATTCTTATTAAATGGTTGGTGTCATTTAAATACTCCAGTCTATAGCAGAAGGTCTTGACATCCTTCATGTCTACAGCTCCCCAGTGGACACAGCAGCTTCATTTCATTTTTATAAATTACAAACACTTATCTGAAGATCCGCTGCCAGAAAGCAACACCACGTCTCCTGCCTCCCACGTCTCATTTCCTCGTCCACGGTAGACACAGTTGATGAGCGGTGTCCTGACCCCGGGGCTGACTACGAGCTCACGTCTCCTTTTAGTGAAATTATTATTCTCTGATTATGACAGTGAGGTTAATGTGTCAACTTCCTCATCAGGTTGGAAATCTGTCTGTAGTTCTGAGACGTGTCAGCGAGAGGGAGACGATAACTGTCATTCCTCTGTATTCATTCCTGGAGCTGTATCCAGTTCCCAGATTTTTTAGTGTGCCAACCGGGCAGATATGGATCAATACGGCGATGACAAAGTTCTTGGGGGAACTGCCAGACTGACTTGTCTACAGTGTGTCCCTGAGGATTATTAAAAGGAGAAAGGGCAGAGGAGGGTGTGTAATTATTGTCTTCTTGTATTTCACATGGTGCCAGACAAAACATCTTGTTTGAATACAAGACTGGAGTAATATTTTGCTGTTTTTTTTTTTCTGTACTTATCTCAGTATACAAGAATGAGGTCATGAGAGGGACAACAGAGAAAGTAAGGTTTGGAGGAAAAGCTAGAAAAGACAGATTGAGATGGTTTGGACATGTTCAGAGGAGGGACAGTGGATACATTGGTAGAAGAATGATCCTAGAGATGGAGCTACCAGGTAGGAGACAAAGAGGAGATTGATGGATGCAGTGAGGGAGGACATGGGGGTAGTTGGAGTTTGAGTAGAAGATGCAGAGGACAGGGGGAGATGGGAAATGTTGACCTGCTGTGGTGACCCCTGAAAAGAGGGAGTAGCCGAAAGAAGAAGAAAGAGAAGATGTAAATCAGCATTTACTCTATTTAAGATGAATTGATGTTACTTGTTTGAAGTCAATTAGATTAGATTAGATTATAATACCTGCAGAAAAATTGTCAATTTATTTTTGAATTTAATATTAAGTAAATTGAGGAAGGAAGCATTTAACCCATTATCAAACAGTTTCTAATGACCGGTGAGCATGCTCAGGGGTAACCTGGCAATAAGTGGACTCGAACCTGAAACCCTCTGGACCCAACTCCAGTTCTTTAACCACTGCGAACACATGAATTGATCCATTTAAGGAAAAATTTGGATTTTAAGAGAAGGATTATGCTTATGCATATGCATTATGCCAAATCATAAAAAAAATCAAAATATAGGGAGATTTTATCAGAAATCAAATGAATTAAATCACTTTTTTGGACAAAATTAGTTTTTAATAAATGAATATTGTTCACTTGATGAGTGGAATGGCTTTCAGCTCTCGTGACTTTATACTCTGGTGTCAATTTGCGGAAAGTATGCAAGAATTTTTCTACTGTGTTAGGATTAAGAGACGACGTTTCTCAGCGTTTCGTGTGGTCAGAACTGTCTGCAAAGCCAGTCATGTGCTCCAGACCAGGATTAGAAGTTAACAAACTGGGACTGTTTTAGCTCTCGATGCGAACTCATTTATTTTGGGTATAAACAACGCAACCTCATTCAGCAATCACACGCAACCACATGCAGTTTCATACAGCCATATCCCAAGTGCTCAACAAAGCAACAGTATCATTTGTCTCAGACAACTATTGTGCATGTAAACAAACGCAGGGTTCCTGCTCTGTAGGTTCTTGCTCCCACTGGGAGAACGCGATACAACGTGCAACGTTTACCAACGCGACACTGGCTCTCAGAAGAGTTTTTTTTTTCCTTTGTTTCCACATCGGCTCTTCAGAGAGGTCTAGCTGAGACCGAGGATTCTTCTTCTCTCTGTTCATCAATGATAGTGTCAAGTAATCATGGCTCTAAATGGAGTTCATGCAGTGATTTTCAACACAGCTTTTGTCCATGTCCAACCCTGACTCTCTCGCTCTCTTTTTCTTTCTTCTCTTTCTGCTGCAGAGACTCTGATGGACACCAGGGTGGCCACGGCTGAACTGGGCTGGACAGCTTATCCCAATTCCGGGGTAAGTCACTCACTGTGAACCCATGCAGGTTGCTGAATAAAAAAAAAAAAAAAAACGGTCCCAGACATTTGTCTCTCCACGGGGATCAGAAAAGTCTTGGTGGAACACGAAACTCCAGACGGACAAATAGACAGTAAGGCAGACTGGAGGGAGCGTATGGATTTAAGCAGGGCTGCTGTTTATGAGTATTATTTTTCTCTTTGTCCTGGGCTCATAATAGCTTAATGACATAATGGGTCCGTGTAAGCCTTAAAACACTGCACCTAGTCTCTGTAAATGGAGTCTGAAAGGATATCATAGACATAATAATACTGTTACAATGCATTTACACAGGGAAGTGAAGGTATTAGGATGAACTCCGGGAGCAGATAGGAGAAAAATCTTTTTTTTTTTTTATCCTCTTTTCAGATTCTAGGAGAATTACTTCCAACTTTGTGGTAGTTACAGATAAAAGGGCTGGGAATGTTCAGGGGGAGGAAGTCATCAAATTGGAAACAGTTTATGTCCTATTATGTTAATAGAGCTAAGGAGATTTTGAAGACCTTATTCTCTGTGCTGTAATTCAGTCCAGGGTTTCATGATCCAACACTGATCACATGAATCTGGCAGGAGTCATCTCCACTATACCACTGTTTCAAACACTGTCTCTGGGCCTTTGAGATTTATATGAGGCGTTTTAATGAAATATAAAGGGAACATTCTACTGAAGTGAGCGGTGGCTCTGCTTTAACAGTGATCCACAGACATTTACATATGTATCTGTGCATATATATATATATATATATATATATATATATATATATATGTACAAGAAAGCGAACTACTTGTCATTGTGACATTGTGATTCACACCACTGCACATGAAATGTGACCTCTGTAATTAACTCATCACCAAAGTGCAGAACAGTGGACAGCTTTGAGTGTGGACGGTGCCATGCTCAGTGGTAACTTGGCAGGTGATGGATTCAAACCTGGAACCCGAGACAAATAACAGATCCAATCTGATTACAAGTCCCCATCTTGCAAACCAATAAACCGTTCGATGGCTAAATTATCCTTACGTTTTACGTAATTTGAATGCCAATACTACATTAAATAAGAAAATACTGTTCTGTAAGACTAACCAGGATCAATAACATAAATATAACACGTAAAGTTCAATATGCATTATGTAAAAGAGAGAATCTTACTTAACTTACCAATAGAATCATTCCGATGTGCTATTGTTATTGTTAGTTATTGTTAAAAGGCAGAGTTGTCAGCCTTTAGTTTATTTACCATGATCAATGAGGTTAACTTGCATGGAAACAGTAAAGTATTTGAGGCATGGTATTTTTTACACACCAAAAATATATGTATATATAATACATATATCATTCTCTATATCAGTATTTCTGTTGTTTTTTTAGACGCTTGACTGAAATTTAAACCAAAAATGCTGAATCCAAGTTTTTTTTTTTTTTTTTTTTTTTTCTTTTTCGCAACAATCTCACCATTTTCTCTGTGAAACGGAAATACTCTGTTGAACCTTTTCCAAAATAGGAAAAAATCTTCCCCTGTTTTCTCTTTATCAGAGCTTGTTCAGTTCTACCTGCCCTATGACATAGAGCTCATTGTCTGAGAGCAATCTTGTCACAGTTCGTGTATGGGAAGAGCAGAGAGAATAAACAGTAGTTCAAACCCGTGGCTCGCGGGCCACTTACAGTCCATAAATTACTCACTTTTTTTGTCAACCCGCAGTTCATCTGAGTACAAGACCCCCACCCTGCAGTACATCCAGCTGTTTGTGTGTGTGTGTGTGTGTGTGCGTGTGTGTCTTAACCTCAAGGGTTAATTTTGAAGGATTGCAGACGCATTGTCATTAGTTCCAGTGGTACAAACATGGGGACATTTCAGGGTCAGTCAGAGAAATGTGCACCATTTCAGTAGCAGTATGTAAATACACACACACACACTCATCGGCTGAAGGACAGACGAGGACACCAGTCAAACAATGCCGTCAGCAAGGGAACGGGTTTAAGGTCTTTTTGTGAATTAATAAATGAGTGAATATGAACTACAGCTTTGGTTAACCTTATTTACCACGAGTTAATCTTTCAGTAATTTATTTCATTAAAGAGAAGAGAAAAAAATAC
>JAFBJS010002956.1:157612-180866 GCA_016785265.1 Paraplagusia blochii
ATTAAGATGGTTTGGACATGTTCAGAGGAGGGACAGTGGATACATTGGTAGAAGAATGATCCTAGAGATGGAGCTACCAGGTAGGAGACAAAGAGGAGATTGATGGATGGAATAAAGGAGGACATGGAGGTAGTTGGAGTCAGAGTAGAAGATACAGAGGACAGGGGGAGATTAAAATTGTTGCCTCACTGTGACAACCTCTAAAAAAGGGGCCAAGCTGAAAGGAGAAGATGAAGGATGCAATTTGAAAACCCTTGTTTGTAGTTTAACTTGTCAACTCATGCTCTAGTATCCAGTTCAGCTGTCAGGAAAATTAATATAGAGATAAAGTGATGAAGAGGGGAAAAAAAGAAGAGGATTTTCTTTAAAGTATTTTTATATTTGATGAATAATTTATAAGCAAAATAAGAGAAGCATGTGTGTGTGTAGAAGCTCAGAGGCTGAGAAATGCTGTGTGTCTGAAAGGATTGCAGGATCAGGGTGGGGAGGGGAGGTGAGGGGAGAGGAGGGCAGGGAGAGATTAGGAGAGGACGGGGTGAGAGAGGGTAAAAGATCAAATGTGTGTGAATAGGGCAGAAATGAGCAGCACTGAAGCACAGCCTCTCATTTTCTATAAATGTGTGTTTGTGTGTGTGGATTAAGTCATGTGACTTTTGGAGGTCATAGTCAGAGCCCAGGATTTAGGATAGGAGTGTTTGGGGAAGTGGGTGCTCAGGGCTGGAGCGGGGTGGGAGGGGTGCAGGGTCAGCCGGTTGGTGCTGACTGTGACGACCAAAGCTGTTGGTGCTGTCGAGTGTAGTGAGACGGGCCGAGCAGGGAGGGATAACATGTGGGTGGATGAGCAGGAAAAAAAAGAGTGGAAAACCAGTGAGAGACTCGACCCGATTCCTCGATGCTGACAGTCCAGACACATCAGTTTACCTTCACATTTTATTCCAAATTCAATTAACTATGTGTAAATAGATGGAAAAATGAAAATGGAAAAATGTGGAATCAGAAGATGAGATTTTCCAAAGTATTCATTCATTTATTCATTCAATTTCATCCTCTTATCTATTACCAAGGTTGTCCACTCTCCACGACTGCCACCCAAATCACACTGCACCATACTCTGAGCCTTCCTGCTGGTGGTGAACCCACTGGAAGTTATGTGGTGGTGGTTTCGCACTTAAAGCCTTGCAGAGTCTGCTTCCTGAACCACTTAAGAAACCAGTCATTTGCATTTCAAGCCATCAGATGAGCTATTAAAATCTTTAGGAAGTGATTTTTTTTTATTATTATTTTATTTTTTTGGAGATAATTGTGAGGTGATGATCATGTGTCATAACCCTGCGTCCACTGCAAGTCTCAAGCTGCCTGGCCCAACAACCAATCCTTGCACAACTAGAAAACTGTGGCGAAATGGCACAGTGTACGCTAGCCTTAAGGCTGGTTTCCCCAAGCCCTGGTTTCCCTGTCTGCAAAATTTGGCGTATCAGTGTCAAACTAGTCCACAGGGGGGCAAACTTTTTGACTCGCGGGTCACAATAGGTCCCATGATTGGACACAGGGACCAAGAGCAGAGAGATGTAACAGTCATTGACTGAACTGTAGTCATTGCAGGGAAAAGGCAGAATTATGAATTATTTATTTTGGACCATGCTGACGGGCCACATTAAGGAGCTCATCAGGCCACATCCGGCCCCCGGGCCTTAGTTTGCCCATACGTGTACTAGTCCTTACTCATTTTTGTTGTGTTGTGATATGTTGTGTTGTTGCTGTCAGTTGATCTGTCAATAATTACAAATCTTTTTTGTTTCCTGAAGCGGGTTAAAGTTTAGAGGCCGTCAGAATGGGGGACTTCTCTAAAAAGGGGTGCAATCTCGGGGTAGTGCTGAGCAGCTGAGCCTGGTGAACGTCAACACTGTTGCCTGGTTTTTGGAGTTGCTGGGCTTTGGGCAAAGCCTTGGAGGGTTTGAACTGGACAGGTGTCAGCATACACTCAGCGTTTCTTTAAGAGTGCAGATAGATCCATAATGGCCATCTCACCATATGCTGACCACACTCAATACACATTCATTATTAATGTCCTGACAGACAGACAGACTGACAAGCAGGCAGTGATTAAACATGTGTCAAAAAGCACAAGGGTGAGGGCGGGGGTGGATGGTAGGAGGGAGAGATGAAAGAGGGGGAGACAAAGTTAGGGAGTGTAGAGAAATGGGTTGATTAAATGTAGATAAAGAAGGTGAGCGGAATAGGAAGAAGGAAGTGGACTGTGAACCTGAAGAGCTGAGGTGAAAACCAAATGAGACAGCTGAGATTTTATGTTTTAGAGGACTTTCCTCATAAGACATGGGCAAACTAAGGCCCGGGGACTGGATGCGGCCCGTTGAGCTTTTAAATGCGGCCGACCGATCTTGTCCAAATGAAATAATTTATTAATATTTCATTATACTTCTGCCTTTTCCTTGCAATATTACCTTTCTCCAGTAGAGGGCATCATAAAGGCTATACGGCTATATAGTCTATAGTAAAGGCTATATGACCTTTACATGCTATTTAACTTAGTTACTCAGCTCCGGACTTGGCCCCTGTGTCCAAATTTTTGTCCAATAGTGGCCCGCAAGTCTAAAAGTTTGCCTGTCATAAGACGTAGGTGAGAAGGTTTTCAAACAAATGTGACACATCAACGTGCACTCACATGTGTGTGTTCTCCTGGTAGAAACGTTGACACACATCAGTCCTTGTCAGCGGGAGGCCTGGTTTTCCTCACGTCTCTGGTAACTGAGAGTGATTTAGCTGTAGAGCCACAAAGCAGAATTAGCTCTGAGCCCAGACGTCTCTGCTCAGCAGGACAACCAGAGACAACAAATCTGTGAGGCAACAACCGGCTGCCTGTTGGAGCTGGTTGGTGTTAGTGCTGCGGTGTTTGTTAAACTGCCTGTTTTCTTTTGAAGCGCTCCCACAATTCATTTAATCTCAAAGCTTTTGTTTTTTATGTTTTTTTTTCTTTCTTTTGGGAAATGATAAACTTATCCTACTCTTGAAAAATGATAATTTTTCTCCAACACCAGTGGTATGAGAGTCAGGCTTTAATCAAGTTTCTGTTATATTGTTATATATTGAAAAGCTATGACCATGTTACTTGTCTTGACATCTTATCTTTATTTTTTATTTTTTTCCCTATATTTTCCTATATTTATATTTTCAAGATAAATTTCAGCCTTTTTCAGCTTTTGTCTCAAATTTTAAAATATATATCTCGTTCTCCTGTCCTTCTACTCTACCTCCTCATTTTTCTTCTTCATTATCTTCCTTCCTACAGTAATTAAGTGAAGAGTATCTCCAACCAAATGAGCTGAGGGACACTGCTCCCACTGTCACTTTATATTCATGTTAAACGCAAGAAAATATTGGGCAATTTCTTAAATAAAATTCTGTAAATACTGTACAATACAATAATGCATAGAATTAAAAAAGTAAATGAATAAAAGGAAACAAAAGTTTCATTAATAATTGAAATGGTTGAAGAGCAAAATTAAGTCAATTTTTGCATTTTGTCGGCCGTATCGCAGAATTAGGACGGCAGCAGAACTGGGCCACAGGCCAGGGGTTTGTCACCCCCGGTTCTACAGTTACCATGTCCTGTTGCTGTCTCTCTCTCTGTCGTTGCTGGTATTTATTGCTCTTTTTATAACCCAGTCCATCCTGGTCACTTCCAATAAAAACCACAACCTTCAACTCTTCCACCTCCGCCTCATGTCTTTTGGACATTGCCCTGGTGTCTCAGACACTCTCCCACGGTGTTGGGAGCGTCGCCTCTCATCCTGGCTGCTATTTTTCAGCAGCATCACAACATTTCCGTCCAGTTTATCACCTCTCCCAAGCGGGTGTCCAGCCCACCTCCACAGTTCCCCTCAATTTTTTTCTTATTTATGGATGTTTGTGGAGTTTTTTTTTTTTTCTCTGTCTCTGTCTCTGAGGTTCTGAAGTCTCACAGAGGTGGCAGCCATGGCATCAACCCCAGTCTTGCTGTCTGTCTTTTCAGCCTCACTGACTGCCTGGCTTTTTATATTCCAGCTTGTCTCTGCCACTGTCCCTTTTCAGTCCATCTTCCTGGGACATTCATGGCCCCGAGCCCATATTTCTTACTGAGTTGCAACTCAAAAATGTGTCCGCAAAGTGTCACTCTTTGCACAAGTCTCTGCCTTTTGAGAGTTTTCTGTTGATTTGTTGGTTGATTTTGTTGAGAATTGTTGGGTATTAGGAGATGTCTGTGTTGGTTCTCAGTCATCCAAGTTGTTTACTCCAAAAAATGTTTTAAATCCATTGACTGACTGAATGAAGAAGAAGCCTCATGGATGACATGTTAAACATCTTCAAGAAACGGTTTTTGTGTCTTAGATGATAAATTGCCAGCAGTTCCAGGACTGAAATAGTTTGGTTTCACGTGTATATACTTCCTTTTGTTATATTTTCCCGATGATATCCCAGGATACCCCACTAACTGATAAAACTTTTTCAGAATTCCAGTTTAAGTGAGTTTGCAAACACTCCCTAAACATTAGCCTAACTAGAAACACAGAAGAAAACTCACATCTTATAATATTTACAAATGTATCATTGGGCTGTGTTTACTCACGCTGAGCAGCCTTGTAATTGCTGCACCACCCAGTAGGTTTGGTGAGTTATATGGGGCCTGGTAATTACATCTTAAGAAGAACAAAAAAAAAAAAAATCTGAATAATGAGGTTAAATTGCTACAGTTTAACGTTATTATTCTTCAGTGTGAGACAAACCTCTGCCGTCTCAGGTGTAAACAGACAAAGTTGTATATAATAACAGTGATATCCAGCAGGGATTTCCAAAGTAGCAGGAGCTATAATTGAACATAATCTTAGCAAAACATAAATGAGCAGAAATTGCAGCAGGTTTTGAGCATCCAAATAAAAAAAAATCCAACAGTACGGATCCAAAAGTAAATATTATAAAACATAAAAAACAAAAAAGCTGAAAAGTGTGTTTACTGACTTTTACACCTTGGTGAGATAACAGCAACGACAGGGTTGTGGGTGTGGTGAGGAACCAGGGGCTGGCTGATAGTGAAGTTCTGTCTGAGCCCAGTCTGACGGTGTGACTGTGATCATAGAGTGGCTGCTATCTGGCAGGACTGGGAGTGCTGCAGACATCACCATTTCCTCCCCATCCATCACATTCAGCCAGGCGGAACCGGGCCTCAGATGCTCGGCAAAAATAATCATTCCCGTGCAACTGCTCTGACAGCAGCCCTTATTCAATAACACAGCTGATCAGAAACAATAATAGCAATCATGCCTCTGCATATATTAGACTTAGTGTGTGACTTAAAGCTGCAAAACTGGCTGTTATTTTTTTTTTATGACATCACTCTACCTGATGATAGTCATCATCAGACCTGATACCGATCCTAGTCTTTGCACATGGGCGTTGAACCAGCATCACTTTTGGTCCTATCACACTATATATCAGCTTCTGTTGGTGAAGATTTACATTCATCCAAGTCATGATATCCAGAAAGTCCAGTTGTCAGAGACTGAACTTCTTCTTTGTGGGAAGGCATCTCATTCCTTAACTGATGAACTTCAGCAGGGTTCTCAAACTTGTGGCCCGTGGGTCATTTGTAGCCCTTGGAGCAATATTTTGTGGTCCCCTGTGGGGCTCACTACATATATAGAATGATTTTACTGCAAGTCAAAGCACAAAAAAAAAATTGTTTTGTTGGATGCACTGCTGTGGATGAATGTGAGTATTATAAGACTAGTCTCAAGTGTTGTATTACAAGGGGAAACTGATTTTTTTAATTTCATTTTCACCATTTTTTTATCTGTATAGAACATTAACTGCTAATGTGACCTTTCTTGAAATGACAGAGGGGTCAGTGGCCCCCAAACTTCTGTTTCCTGTTGACGTAAGAGGGAACATGAACTTCTTTTTGAAGTTCAACCAAGTGTTGTGTTTGGTGAAATTGAGTCATCAACATCAGGAGCAGTTTCTGTCTAAAAAGGTGTGACCAAAACAACTCTTCACACCTTTGTCCAGTGGTGAAGGGAGTGGTCTAGAGGAGTAGAACTACTAGAGTTCCCTCTGACCAGAACCAGAAACTGATGAAGTTCCTCAGTTGAGCAGTGACACCCAACGTTTGAGTTCTTTATCAAGCCTTGAGACCAGGCTTGGGCAATTATTTTGACTTGTGGGCCACAGGTGGTACTAAAATTTGAGTGGCTTTAAGACCATCTATTGGAGAAATGCTGACTTTGCAGGGAAAAGGTAGAAGGATAACAATAATATAAATGTACAATTTACAGTATAATTTGGACAAGTTTGGTGGGCCAGATTAAAACGCCAAACGGGATGCATCCGGCCCCCGGGCCTCAGTTTGCCCAGGTCTGCCTTAGGCTATTGATATTCACACAGGTATGACTCTAAACGTTCCAAGGTGATCCTCACATTTTACCAATAGTGTTTAGACCAGGGACACATTTCCCTGTATTTTCTGTGCAGTTTAATCCCCCTCTCCTTGTGAGGCCTTTTTGGAATACAATGTGAACTTCACTCAAACTTGCACCGGCCTTTT
The DNA here is from genome assembly GCA_016785265.1 of Paraplagusia blochii. Classification (NCBI taxonomy): domain Eukaryota; kingdom Metazoa; phylum Chordata; class Actinopteri; order Pleuronectiformes; family Cynoglossidae; genus Paraplagusia; species Paraplagusia blochii. The sequence goes on from JAFBJS010002956.1 coordinate 164,208, forward strand.
TTTTTCTCCCGTTAATCCCTCTATTCATTTTTGAAACACTCATGTCTAATTATTAGAAAAATGATACCATCCGTGCCTCGTACAATGCGGCGCTGTCATGAATAACAAATAGGATCATTATTGAAATGTCCATCCAAGACCTGCGAAATGAAAAACAATCTCCTGCCTGCCTACACCCACATGTTTTAGCTCTGCGGTGATAGATGAAAAGACAACTTTGGGAAGGAAAGTGCGTGGAAATGTTTGAAAAAAAAATGCAAACACAAACCCCTGGAGGCGCCATTGGTGGACACCTCAACAGAATATATTCACAGCAACCTTTGGAGAAGACATGAAAAAGATATAAGATCTAAAGTTGAGTCCTCTCTGAAGAGTCGACCGTGAGATGAGTTCTTTAAAGAGGAGGTCACATCCAAGATTGTTCCAGACTCTCTGAGGAGAGAGAGGAGAAAGTGGAAGAAAAACACGGTTAAAATGGAATAAGTTATAAATCATTCAAAAGCCTGTCTCTGCTGAAAATGCCAACGTCAGACCTAATACGGAGAATTTTGACGGGAGCCCGCAAACCAGGTGCTCACTCACTATTTGTCATGGCATTTTTTTTTTTTTTCTTCCCAGGGCTGAGGAGCTTTAGATGTGAAAATGTTCAGAGCAGCTCACGGTCCATCTGTGCTCAGTATGTCCCGGCATGTAGCTGAATTAACTGGTGCTGAAGGATGTGACCATGTCCAGGCAGCAGACTGGAGGTTAAGGATCAGGCTGATAGTTGATTCTCTGTTTCAAGATCCTTCCTGTGCGGATGGACTGGACATGAATGATGAGCTAGGAGTCATCCAGAGTGATGTGTGCAGAGCCAGGCAGACGTGGAGGTATTCTGGGGGCTTAGTGTGATCAGGGCTAGAGTTACTGAACATTAGAAACAAAATTCCATCCCAATGAAAGCCGCGTGCGATGCTTGTCTGGGTTCCACCAATGATGGTTATTGTGTTACACAGATTAGACACTGATGCTCAAACACGTGATTTAATGGGATATAAACAAACAGTGATGCCCAACCTAAGGGTTTTTCCTCACCCATGTGATCTTATTTTCTGTGGACCTCTTATAAAAGGTGCAAAGGATAACTAACTTTAAAATCTGCACTTAGTTTTAATACTCTAACTCACATGTGGCGGACTTTTTGACTCGTGGGTCCTAAAATTGGACACGGGCCAAGACAAGGGCAGAAAGAAGGAGGAAGGAAGGAGGACAGATAAATGCTAAAATGCTACAATTCTAACATCATGTTTGACGCCGTCTACATGCAAGGAAAAGGCAGAAGTATAATGATAATATAAATAAAATATTCAATTTTGACAAGGTTGGTGGGCCGCATTAAAAGCTCAACGGGCCACATTCAAACCCCCGGGCCTTAGTTTGCCCTTGTCTGCAAGTCTCAGCAGAGCATATGGGTAAAAAAAAAATCCAGGAAGGTAAAGAGTTTAGTCATAGAGACTGGTTTATTTTAATATATGATTAAATAAAAGGCTTTTGGGCCTTATGGCGGCGAGTGTTTTTTTTGTCTTACATGCGTTTAGTCCTCAATGGTAACTGACGGTGAATGTTTCCTGTAATGTCTTGGTTTTATGTAGATTTTTCTCTGATAATCGTCCATTGATTCTGTAGGTATGAATAGGAGTTGAGTGGGTTGTTAGGCTTTGTCTTTATGCAGTGGTGACTAATTAAAGATTTAGTGGCCAGAGATGGATGGAGGCGGGATAGTAATTAGTATTAATAAATGCAGTGATTGCTCTACAATATGTCATTTTAACGTAAAGTATAATATAGTATGGCAATAAAGGAGGGTAAGGTAAAGTTAACCGTCGCTGATGGGTGAGTTCACAGACCATGCAATTGGTAGGATTTGAAAAATCTTTAGTTTTCGCACTTCTAAATTGATGAGGTGATAATCGCTTGGTGTAAATCCTATGTAAACTACAAGACATACAGTAAGTTGCAGGACTCAAGCCGACCACAATGCCAAAAATCATATGACTGCAAAACTGTAGCAAAAATGCTCTAGTGTGTAGTGAAAGTTGGTTAAGTATAGATAGTAAAGGATAGTTTATAAACAACACATTTGTACAGATAGATAGGGAGAACTTTATTAGTCCCTTGGGAGTATCCTTTGGGAAATTATGGAATTAGGGAAATTTCTCCGTTTTATCAATTCTGGCACACACGTCCACACGTTAACCAGAACTTTCTTCCTTTTTTTTAATCTTTAAACTGGCAACTTAGATAACAGCAAACATAGAGTCATCACAGCCATCCCAGCCTACAATATCACCTTAATGAAAAATAAGGAGCCACAAGCGCAGACACCAGAGCTAATGTACTGTTAGGTACAACAGGCAAACAGTGTAAACAGCCCACAGTTGACCAGATGGCCAAGACTGAGCCAAGAAATATTCATTACAAAACTGGTGGACAGACAGTATTAGCTGCAAGTTTGCACTAATTTGTGAATTTAGTGGATGAACAATAAGCCAATGAAAATTAATTTAAAAACGTGATCTAATATTTGATGTCTTTGTCAGTTAAAAATAACTCATTGTTTTAAATTTATTTCTACTTTTTACACATATTTAAGACAACATTGTGTTTAGTAAAATATATAATAAAATTGTAAAACATTTCTTTATAATCCATTACAAATGTTTTTTATATATAGTATTAGAATTGCATACTAATGACATGCTTTATATATATATATAATATTTTACATCATACTGTAGACAGCATTTTGCCTAAATTTACATTTCATATGCAAAAAAATTGTCCTCAATTGGACACAGGGATTAAGGACATGTCAAAGTCATGCAGAAAAATCCTTCTCTATGCCATCTATGGGGTAAACATGGTCATTGCAGGAAAAAAGGGTTAGGATTAGTTATAATCACAATAGATAAAATCATTTTTTAATTTTGACAATTTTTTTGGGCCACACGACACAGCTGAATGAGCCACATCTGGCCCTCGGGCCTTAGTTTGCCCATGCCTGGATTAAACAGATGAAAATAATGAAATCAATTGATTAGTTTTTTTCTATCACTCTCAGTCTAACCCGTTTCAATTCGTTCGGAATTCATGTTCTGCGCCAAATGACTTATTAGTCCGACCCATTACACCCATGATGCACTCTGGTCCACCGACTTAGGTTTTGTGTGTCTACCTGTGTGACTGATGTCTTCCCGACTGTTGGGAAGAACAGCATCTGGCCATCTGAGCTGCTGTGTGTTATTTTAGCCTTGGAAGGTAATGGCAGGAGATCAATGTGACGAATGGCCTTTATGAGGGCAGAGTATTGATGGCTGATGGCAGTGGGAAGGAGAGCATCAGCCTGAATATATTACCAACTCTCCTCCTCTTCCCTGATTCTTCTCCACGTCTGTATTTTTCTTTTGCTCCCCCACTCTCCCTCTCTCCCCTTCCCTGACCCTCCCCTCTCCATCTCCACAATGATCTCTGACTGGTCATTAACACAGACATTAAGCTCCCCGCGAATCCATAGCTTTTCCATCTCTTTACTGCCCCCCATAACGGAGTGACCGTAATGACAGACTACGACCACACTCGACATTTAGGGTGGGGGCTGGGGTGGGGGTGGGGTGCAGCGCCTAGACTGGAGTTTACAGGGTTGTCATTAATGTGGATGTTGGGTAATTAGGCTGTAAATATTTGGCTTCTCAGCAAAACCTCTAACAGCCAGCATAAGAGTTAGGATATTAGAGAAGGTTCTATAAACAGAATCAGAAATACTTTATTGATCCCCGGAGATCAATAAGGTCCGTGTTACAGTTGCTCCTGCAGGAGCAGTGGAGAGGAGCAGGAGAAATGCACTTAAAGAAATAGAAATAGAGACGTCTTTTAAAATATAAGAACCCTAACATTACAGCTATTCTTCTTTTTGTCCTTTCTCTCCACCTTCTTCTCTGACTTCAACTTCTTCCTCCATGTCCTCCCTCACTGCATCCATCAATCTTGAAGCGAAGTCAACATTTCCATCTTCCCCCTGTCCTCTGTATCCTCAAATCTAACACTAACCACCTCCATGTCCTCCCTCACTCCATCCATCAATCTCCTCTTTGTCTCCTACCTGGTAGCTCCATCTCTAGGATCATTCTTCTAACATGGAGGTAGTTGAGTTAGAGTAGGAGATACAGAGGACAGGGGGAGATGAAAGACTTGGATTCACTTTGGTGTCCACTGAAAAAGGGACAAGCTGAAAGGAAAACAATAAGAAAGACTGTTTTCTTTTACCATTGCAAATGTTACTGTACTTAATAATGTACTTATTAATAATACCAGACAGTAGTTTTCAATTGGTTGGTCTTCAGGACACACCATCACCCAATAGTAATAAGCTGAGACACACAGAGAAATTAATCCAGATCCTTTGACCCATTTTTGGGTCACCACCCACCATTTGAGAACCACCGTTAAAAGGATACCTCCTCAGGTAGACTATGCCCTCAAGAAAAAAACATTGTCAGCTAATATATAAAGGTTTTTAGACCCTTTTTCACCCTTTAGAGTATGAACTGAAAAGCTGAAACTGTCTGACACACTGACCAACACTGGGTTAATCCTCACAACACATTCATGCAGGGATTCTCACACACACACACACACACACACACACACACACACACAGTGACACAATGCCATATGGTGGGGAAATCAGACTCAGTCCAGAGAGACAGACAAGTCGTCCGTCAGACAGACAGGTGGAGAGACAACACCTCAGTAGGTTAAAGCAGGTACGAGGCCAGATGGTCCTGTAAGTGTGTTTACGTGTGTGTAAGCAGTCAAACGGAAGGACCTGACCGCCTGGTTTTACCGACTTCACCGTTGAATCAATGTTGTTCACAAGAACGATAAATAATAACGATAAAGTAATAACTTTATTTTAGGACAGTTATTTGGATTCTAAATGTTTGAGAGCAGACCAGTCATGGGCAAACTAAGGTGTGGGGACCAGACGTGGCCCACTTAGATTTTCAATCTGGCCCACCAAATTATCTAGTTTATGTTTTTATTCCACATTGACAATATACTGCAATACTTTTACCCTGTCTCTTATACACATCTAGATGTGTATAAGAGACAGAGTCCGTCCTTGTCTCTCCTAAAGGGAATCTCAGCATCTTTAACTCCTCCACCTCCAGCTCTGTCTCCTGTCTTCTACCTATTCCTAGTGTCTCTAATCCATCCATCATGGCTGACAACCGTCCTGTAAACCTTTCCCTTTACCTTAACTGACTCTCTTCTATCACAGATCAACATTTCAGATATGGACAGCAACTACTTGAGCAGGGACACTTTGATGGATGTAATATTGATAACTCAAAGGGAGGAGTTAAGGTGTCTCACATCCTCAGGGACGTAAGAGGGAGAGGTGTAGTCTTTGGAAAAATAATACAAAAAAACCCAAATAATCAAGAACACACACAAAAAATTGAAACAGCAAAAGTGACAGCAACAGGCTGCATGCCTTGAGGCTGATGGGAGGTTTTCTAAACTGTATCTTTCTGGAGTCAATAATATTGAAAACCCTCTATGACGTATGTATAAAACATTGAGTGCAAAACCCTCAACTCCTTTTAAGAGTTAATCAGGCGTTCTCCCCCACGCTCTTGTCTGCTTTCAGCTCCTATGAATCAGTCGTCAACATCTTTGCTCTGCTCCTTGATGCATGGTGTGCACAAGCTTAACATACACAGCACTGCGGTTTAATAAGAATATGAATAGTAATATTAATAATGTTACTAGAGAAAAGTCCTCCAGGGTGAGTCTATTAATCGACTTGTCTGTGTATCAAGGTTAGAAAAGGAGACTCGATGAATGGAAAGTCCCCGAAGAGAGAATAGCAAGTGGATGGAATAAAATCTTCAATTTACCATCCTTTTATTTGAAAGCCTCTCAAATACATGATCAGAACAGGGAGATGAAGGTCTGAACCATATCACTAAAAATCCAGAGTGATGAAACAGGAGCCATCTCAAGGCAAGGCTTCGACCCGCGAATCAATTCGCGGTCAGTAAACCGCCATACTATAAACACACACGGTGCGTGCGGCCACGACGTTGTCTCTCGCAAGACGTACCTGTGTGAGTGCTGTTTATTTCTGACGACCAAATGAGAAAATATGTAGGTCACTACTATATGAGACGGTGAATTTCTGGGCAGATTTTAGAAGAGCATTATTGGAGACGCCTCGGGTCCTCCTGCGCCTTGAAAGATGGTGGTCATTTGGCTAGACGAGGGGCGGGGTGGACCCCCTCCTAGACTTCAGCAGACGGGGTATAGAGGAGCCCCAGGCCGGCTGTATTAATGAACAGGCAGCGCTGAAAGGGACAGGTTCCTGTAATGCTGATGAATGGTCATTACAGAGGAGAGACGAGAGGAGAAGACGGGGGGACGGGGACGGGGAGAGGGGCGAAGAGCCACAGAGAGTGGGCGCAGAGGGAGCAGCAGAGACCAAAAAAAAAAGGCTTTAATTTGCACCTCAGTTTTCTGTAAACTCATTCATCATGTCAGCGGCGTCACCGCTCTCTCGCCGTCTTCTCCCTCATTGTTGTTTGCTCTCCCCCAGCACAAACTTCTTCTGTATATTTAACTGGTCAAAACTATTTTATCACAAATATTGATTTTCATTTTTAACCAAACCTCAAACCTCTGCCCGCTGAGACCTCTCGCAGTCTTTAGTGGACAAACTTATTCCATGGATGTTTTCTCTGCTGTTTCTTGACCTATTTTAAGGACCTGTGTGTAAAAAGGTAAAGTCCGCGTCCTCGTCCCCTCCCCGTCCCGCCCGTCCATTAGCCTTGATTGAGCACCCGGGGAGTTAAAGGTTAGGGGAATAAGGAAACACCAGGAGATGTATGGACAAAAGAAACCTGAACTGACAGTGGTGGGCCTGTACTAACACTACAGCCCTCATTAGCTTCTCATTGCCTTCAGCTGCTGGTGGTGGTGATGGTGGGGCTGAATCAGACCTGGGCAAACTAAGGCCCGGGGGCCGGATGCGAGCTGTTTGGCATTATATTCTGGCCCAGCCCACTCTTTTACTCATTTACCCAATCGATAGTCTAAAAAGGCTGAGAGCATTTTGCCTTTATTCAATACTTTACTCATCATTTATCTTAGTTTTACGGGAAATACTCAATCTTTCTAATCCTGACCTTATGTAACCTGGAGAAGTTTTATGTAGCGCACTTAGTAAGACCTATAAAAAACTACAACTATACTATTGACACATTCTCTAGGTTCGGAAAGCCAGATATCAATGAGAGGCCATGAGCTTGACAGTTGAAATTGTATTGCCGTTTAACAAGTAAGTTTTGTGTGAAATATAAATAAAAAGTAGAAACAAAATAGTGCATTTTATAAAGAACTTTCTTATGAGAAAGTTAGAGTTCACTCCATTCTGTTGTGTATTTATGTGAGGTTCTGTAACTCTTCGCTACCCAGGTAGATTTTTCTAGGTCCTCCAGAAATATGGATCTTTTCTCATGGCCACAAGTTTAATGGAACCTAAATCAGAGTGGTCAGAGAGTCCTATTAGCCTTGCAGATGCTGAAGCACTGATACGACACAATCAAGGCTGAATGTTTCTGCTGATGAACCCAGACGACAATGGCAACGTTAAGCAATGATGAAATAAAACAACGACACGTTAAGATTGTCTTCATGAAGACAATCTCTGGCATTCTTTTCTTGCAAAACCATCGTAGGACGCAGTATTTCTCACTGACTAAATGAAGTTAAAATCCTTAGGTGAACCCTTCACTTGATTCTGATTAGAACTGAAACTGATTTATTCCAAGGGTTTTTTTTTTTAGCTTAGCTCGATCGGTGTGAGGTCTGTCTCTCCCTGTCCCTGCTGTTTGCTGTTGTTTGGGTGCGATCACATTCACATTCCTGTGTCTCTGACATCAGTCTCACTGGTGTCACCCGCGCTTAGTATAGTCCTTACTGGGTCGTATCTGCTTCCTGCCAAATCTGACTAAAAACCCCATCAGGTTTCCGTTTCTGTGCAAATACCTCTTCATCATAATTTCCTGTGTGGACTGTGTTTTTGCTGCAGTCTGTCCAACTCTAATTGATCGGTGTGTAATCCTTCAATTTGTTACATATCATATTTTAAATGTCAGATCTCCCTGTCACCTGCTGTAATGGGCATAGATAGTAAATGGCAGTACATCCCATGTAATTAGCGGCCTGATGATTATGCAGTAGTAGCGTGTATACTGCAGCTGTCAGGCATATTAATGTGTGCAAACCGCAGTGGGTTGCATTCATTATGCAGTTTTCAACATTCAGTGCAAAAGCAAGGAACTCTAATATGAGCAAAGGTGATGACAGCTGATCTATCTTTTTTTTTTTTTTTCACTCTTCAGTGGGAGGAGGTGAGCGGTTACGATGAGAACCTCAACACCATAAGGACGTACCAGGTGTGTAATGTCTTCGAGCCCAGTCAAAACAACTGGCTCCTGACCACCTTCATCGACCGCCATGGATCGCAGCGCATCTATGTGGAAATTCGATTCACTGTGCGCGACTGCAGCTCCATCCCCAACGTCCCCGGCTCCTGCAAGGAGACATTCAATCTCTACTACTACGAAAGTGACGCGGTCATCGCCACCAAAGGCACGGCCTTCTGGATGGAGGCCCCCTATCTGAAGGTGGACACAATCGCTGCAGATGAAAGCTTCTCGCAGGTGGACTTTGGTGGACGCCTGATGAAAGTGAACACTGAGGTGCGCAGCTTCGGGCCGTTGTCGAAAAACGGCTTCTACTTGGCCTTCCAGGACTACGGGGCCTGCATGTCTCTGCTGTCAGTCAGGGTGTTTTATAAGAAGTGCCCGAGCGTGGTGCAAAATTTTGCAATGTTCCCTGAAACGATGACAGGGGCTGAAAGCACCTCACTGGTCATTGCCAGAGGGATCTGTATCCTGAACTCGGAGGAAGTCGACGTTCCAATAAAGCTCTACTGCAATGGGGACGGAGAGTGGATGGTTCCTATCGGTAGCTGCACATGCAAGGCGGGATTTGAACCTGACAACGGCAACGTGTGTCGAGGTGAGTAGAAAAAAAAATATCAGTATTTACCAACTTTTCTCTGTATTGTTCTGCATTGTTTTGAATAACATAAGTTAGGCTCTGTTTGGATCCCCAGAAAAGGTTTGGCAAACACAGTATGAGATTGATTTATTTTTTTTTTTAATTTCGCATATGCCGGTTCTCGCAGAGAAAGTACTGCAGTACACCTTCCTAGCCAAGGATATTGTACTGCATGACTACATTTTCTGTTTCACTAGCACCTGTTTTCTTATCATCAGACACCTGGGTACTGCAGAAGTGCAAAATTACAGCATCCTTTGGGTAAATAACGAAAAACAAATCTATTTTGAGCTTTAGAACAAAGTGTATCAGTAACCAGTAGGATTCTGACGGTTTATCTTGAACAGATAAACAAATAAAAATAGAGTTCAGGCAGGAGGGAACAACTGGAGAAAAAAGTCAGGAGTGATCTGTGATAGAAGAGAGTCAGCTAAGGTGAAGGGAAAGGTTCACAGGACAGTTGTGAGACCAGCCATGATGGATGAGTTAGAGACACTAGGAATAGGTAGAAGACAGGAGACAGAGCTGGAGGTGGAGGAGTTAAAGATGCTGAGATTCTCTTTAGGAGAGACAAGGATGGACAGGATCAGGACTGAGGTGATTAGAGGGACAACACAGACAGGAAGAGTTGGAGAAAAAGCTAAAGAAGACAGATTGAGATGGTTTGGACAGGTTCAGAGGAGGGACAGTGGATACATTGGTAGAAGAATGAGGAGGCAAAGAGGAGATTTATGGATGCAGTGAAGGAGGACATGGAGGTAGAAGACACAGGGAACAGGGGGAGACATAATGGACGTGGTTGACTCGCTGTGGCAACCCCTGAAAAAAGTATAGGCCGAAAGAATATCATGAAAAAAATAACATTGTTATTATTTCTACATCCTGCAGAGTCTTGATGAGACACTGACGTGGGTTTTTAACGTTTATTTATGCACCTTGTGCTTTGCAAACCGCTGTTGTGCCACCATCATGAACCTGCACACAGATATTATCCCTCTGTGTGTTGCGGGTAGGTGAGTGGCCTGGAGCTCCAGCTGACATCTAGAGGTCAGAAGACGGCATGACTCTAGATAACATCGACAGGCGCTCATCGCCATCGATCAATAAACAGATATGAGATTGTCACCTCAAGCATAACGCGTGACTCCAAGGTGCAGAGAGACAACTGGCTTAGGTTGAGTGGATTTTGCAGTGTTTACGGGCGTCAATAACGTCGGAGAGTGAGATACAGCAGCTAATGATCTTGGGACGTTTCCTATTATTTTAATCTGAAATGTTGTTTGCTTATTAAAAAGCGTCCTCATTGGATATGAGGGGTGTAATGGAACACGCTCGCTTCACTATGTCTGTGAGGCTGAATCCAATGAGGAAGGATTTTTCGATTTAAAGATGCCGACTTATTTATAAATCTAATTAAAATAGACATTTTCGAAATTACTTGAAATTGCTGCAGTAAAGAGTTGTAAGCGTGATAAGCGTATAAACATGAGTAATGTCGACGGCTTTTCTCAAGCCTCAGCAAATATTAACCAAAAAAAGTCCTGATTATGAAGCTGAGTGAGGAAAAAAAAGAAAAAACAGAAGTGGAACAACAGTTAATGTCGTAGTTTAAATCTCCCATAAATATTGAAGTCCCCGGGGACTCGTAGGGAATCTATTTGTGTCTCATCTCTGTGTGGTGGCTTGTTCAGTGGGAGAATTCTCAACCTTTTATTTTCCACAGAATCTCTTTTTAATGGGCCTCTAATCCAGTATTTAAACAGAATCTTACTCTTAAGTGGTTTTGGAAGCCGGCTACTCTATGGGCAGCCAATCAATTGGGGCCTGGTACAATAACATGGCCTCAGCACTCTATTCAAGTAATTTCCCATTTGTGATGGAATCACATGAACAGGAATGAAGTCAAAATGCAGTTTCATGCTAAAATAATTCTACAAATTGACGGCGGCATGAAAGTGAAATGGAATACAAAAAAAATGACACACGCAAATGAGAATCAGTGTAGCATATTTAAATATATATGTGTATATGCATGTCTACTATTATCTTTCATCGATATCTGATATTGCAATTTGTTATTTTTGCTTCTGAACTACCAATATATGCAGTCATTTCCCCAAAGCAAGCAAATTGGTCAAAAAATGGTGGCATAAAGGTTTCATGGTCTATATATATATATATATATATATGTGTATATATATATGTATATATATATATGTTTATATATGTTTATATGTGTATATATATGTATATATATATGTTTATATATGTATATATGTTTATATATATATGTATATATGTATATGTATATAGACCATGAAACCTTTATGCCACCATTTTTTGACCAATATATGTATACATATACATATATACACGTGTATATATACGTATATGTATATACATGTATGTATATATACAGTATATATTAGTACAAGCTTACAGAAAATGTCAAAATTAACTTATTCCCCCCAAAAAATGTTAATATATAAATAAATATGTGACATATGTTTATATATGCAAGCTCCTTGTCATTGTGACAAATACCACTGCTAAGTCCCGTTACTTAACTACTACAGTAGGTCACTACTGCCCCAGATTTGATGAACCGGTTGGGAATCGAACTCAGGTCTCCTGTGAGAATCCTACCACTGGTCCACCAATGCTTATGTACACATAAATTAAGGATTTATTTTGTCACAGAAATGTATCCTTTAGAACGTGCAACGTTAAATGTCGTCCTCCATGCACACTGTCTCTTGATAAATTACTTGGGTCCACAAATTAATCACTTTTTACTTTTTAATGTGAGTTTTTTAATATGACAGGGGATAAGGTCTAATTGTACCAGAGTGTACGCAGCCTGCTGTTAGATGGGGCTGGCCAAAGACAGGCTGGGTTTGGTGTTGTGCTTGGTAACAATGGTGCCGGCATATAGTAGTCTCCTCATTACCGGCTCCCCAGCTCCCACACCAGCCATTTGGGTCTCCCTCTGCTCTCTCTGCTCCCTCTCGCTCTCTTCCTTACTCTGCATCTTTCCTCCATCCTCTGGCTATGTAAGCAATCTGCTAAATATTTTATCACCTCCCTGTTAAATCGAGCGTGGACAGAAATAGCATCCCAACTATACCATTACCAATGTAAAGCTTGTCTGTGTCCTGGCCCTCTCCGGTGTCTTGGGACCGATTTGATGGTCTTGTCGAAACACTCTCATAAACTGTTGTTGTGGTCTCCAGGTATGTGGTTTCTAGAGCGATCTGGATCAGGGCTTCCTCTGCGCGTTTTACTTCGGGTTTTTTTTTACCTTCATTGATCATGTTAGGTTCTGTTGGTATTAAAAAACTTCCCCGTGAGCTAATTATAGAGTTGTTAAAACTAAAGGTAATGAGGTGGTGTAAATGGGTCTAAATTAGACGTTGTTAAGAAGATGTCTAAACACTGTGTACTTAATTTTGCATGAAATGGTTTTTGCTGCGGGGAACAGCCTTTTGTTAGAGCCTTCGTGTCTTGCCCGCCTCTCACGAAAAATCCGAAGACGTCAGGTTTGATTTTAAAATCTTAAAATATCTCTACAAACCGTAGTGGTCGTACAGTCCAGGAGTGTGAGTCTGGTCGGTCTTTAAGGTGGAACGGATGTCTGATCGTAGGACAGAGATGTTCCCCAGACCCTCATTTGGCTTAGTCCATTGCGGGGCCACAGTGGCAACTGGTGCCACCCTCCTGTGGGAGTTGAGGCCACTGGAGGCATTTGTGTAGGGACGGTTCTATGCTAGGAGCCCCTTAGTGGCAACCTGGCAGCTGGTGGGATTCGAATCTGGAACCTTGCGCATCCAAGTCTGCTTCCTTAACGGCTAGGCACCACTACCCCATAGTAGTATTCGCAAGAGGTCATTTATTTTGTTGCGGTGGTGTTTTAGTGAGTGAAAGCATAAGAATACATTGATAAAAAGATGTGAATGATATTCTAATAAAATTGGACAAGTGGAAATCAAACATCTATTAACTCAGTTCATAATACTGTGTGTGATAAAAAACATCCATTTCATTTTGTCTCTCTCACTCCTTACACTTTCCAAGGGGCGTGTATTTATTTATTTAGCCATTTCATTTCTGAAAATATATAACCACGACTATCATATATTGCTGTGTACGTCCTATATTTCTCTCCCTGTCAGGCTCCAGTGGGCTTTTGACATGTTGGCACATTAATATTACAAATATTCAAATAACTTTATTTAACATTCTGCAAGCTGACAGTGGCAGCGGGAGATTCACAGCCCATTGAGCAAGTGCGCTTCCCAGAGCTAAGTGCCGATTCATCATGGCTGCCTTACTCCAGTCTAATGGCTGCCATCATGGGGCATGAGCGCACACACACACACACACACACACACACACACACACACACACACACACAGACTGTCACAGACACACACAGCAAACACACATTTCTGGACTTGGAAATGCATGTGTTCATTTGGAAAATGTATTAAATATGTTTTAAGTACATTTGTCCTCGCTTGGAAAAACTGTAGCCATGTTCCTGTTCAGCCAGCAGGTGGTTCTCAGTGTTTAAAGGGAAAAAAAGGGAAAATAGTGGAATATTCTTCTTCTGCTACTCCTTTCAGCTTGTCCCTTTTTCAGGTGTTGCCACAGCTGGTCATTCTTTTCCATCTCCCCCTGTCCTCTGCATCTTCTACTCTGACTCCAACTACATCCATGTCCTCCCTCAGTGCATCCATAAGTCTTCCTTTTTGCCTCTTTGTCTCCTACCTGGTAGTTCCATCTCTAGGATTAGTTAGTATCTTGACAGATATTGATTTATCCAAAGTTTTCGTTTAGATTCTGGACTTTCAAATCTATAGTTTCCTGTCTTTCTACAGGACTTCTTCTTCTACTACTCTTTTCGGTTTGTCCCTTTTTCAGGGGTTGCCACTGCTGGTTGTTCTTTTCCATCTCCCCCCGTCCTCTGTATCCTCAACTCCAACTACCTCCATGTCCTCCCTCACTGCATCCATTAGTCTTCCATTAGTTCCATCTCTAGGATTAGTTAGTATCTTGACACGTATGGATTTATCCAAAGTTTTTGTTAAGATTGTGAACTTTTAAATCAATAGTTTTCAGCTCTTGTGAGGCCTCGACTACTAGTTAATAGGTCTCGTCTGAGGAGGAAGGATGAGACAGACTGTGTCAACAAAGACTTGCCGAAGTCTTGCAGCCTATTCCAGCCCATTTGGTCTGGTCTTCCTCTGTTCTTTCCGATTTACTTCATTTTCACTGAAGCAACCACAAACAAAGACCCCAGACAGCCACCCACTAATATCAAGTCACCTTGAAGTCTAATTAAGTAAAGGTCCGACTCTTCCTGTTTCCATTAGTCCGATGGCAATGAGGACCAGTGTGAAGAAGACAGAGAAAAAAAGCTTTAAAAAAGAGCAGGGGCTGAAAGACTTCGTCTTTCTACGGGTCTTAATAGACTGAATAGGGCGATGACGGAGAGTTGCAGTGAAAGAGTGTGTCCAGCACAAAGACCCTTTGAAATTAGGGGCCAAACAGTGTGTTTGTAATGACCTCAAACACAGATGCACTGCTCTCACTGCGACAACAGAGTCAGTCCCTAATGATGTGAGTGGAATTCAGAGATTTTTGTTCACTCATAATGGAAATACCCGCCACACAGAGCTGCTCCTTTCCTCCATGGATGACACATACGCCTCTGTCCATTATTTTCCACTCACTGACCATCCTTTCAGACTCTTATTTTTTTTTTTTCCCTTTTTTTTCTCTGTTTTCTTTTGACCTTCAGTCCTTTTCAAGCAATGGTCACCAGGTCTTTTCTCCTAGGCTTCCATTGTCATCTCTCACTTGATTCCTTTCCTTCCTATGATTCCTATGAAGGAAAGTTTCTCAACTTTGTCCCTGAAATCCCAGTTTTTCACAGCATCTTGCTCCGCTGTCTCCCTCTTCGCCTCTTCTCTCCTCACTGATGGACACTGGGTTTTGAAGCCAGTGGGACATGCGGGAAGACAAAGAACCCCACACATTCAGCAGATGGCTGCAGATCGGCTTAATTTGCCTATGTCACCCTTGCTGGCAAAACACAAAAGCCCAGAGGGACGGGAGCCTCCGATTCACCATCACACTGTGACCCCCATCCATCAAAATCCTCAATTTATGCTTTTTCAAATGAAAAGTGCCTTTTTGATAAGGACGAAAATGTCAACATTGATAAATAATGTTTGGAGAGATTCCTAGATGTACTGTTGTGCAGATGAAATCCTATTGGTTAAGTACTGAGAAAATCCAAACCAATGCCATTTCAGCAGGTGGTTGTGTTGTCCAACCCTGCTTTCATCGCAACCCCAACATCACAATCTAAACACACGCGGCAAAGTAAGTTTGCATAACTGTGACGACACCGTGCATCGTCCAAATCCGACTGCAATCCCCGTTCGGGAGAGGTCTTCAAACACAATCTCGAATCCATCGCTGTGTGCAATTATTCCGCAGCTAGATGACTCCATCATTGTGCCACCAGCTTGTGTCATTGTGTTTGTGTGTAATTGCATGTTTTTGTCAGCAGTAAACCCAGCCTGTACTTTACGAGCCGAGGGGCACAGCGTTCTGAAGACACCGGAGAAAACATCTTTTTTTTTTTATTAGACTGACAAGAAAAGGCAGAGAGCAACTAAGGCTCAATCCCAGAGCCACATCTTTGCGACAAATTATCGATCCAGCCTTTGTCGTCTTCTTCAGCCCAAGGAGCTCCTGCTATGAATGTGTTTTCAAAACACCCACCGTATAAGACCTTGTTTGAACATTGAAAGTTGAGAGCCAGGCATCGGCGAAATGGAGCGATTGTCTATCTATAGAACGTGGTGTTTGTCGTGAGGAGGTGATGAGAATGAGTAAAAAGGATAAAGGGGGAAAGTGGAAGGGGGTGGGGGGGCGCAGGGGGGGTGAGAGTGACTTGGTAATCCTTTTTAAGCACATTGAGCCTCGTGCTTCATTTGTTTACCGAGTTCCCACACTGACTGCAGGGCCTGCAGTTTAATTCCAGACCAGAATTAGCATAAACAGACTTAAAAGACTGCTCTGGTGGAGCTTTATATCTGTGTTTGTTAGTACAAGCATAAATGTGTGTGTTCAAGAGGAGGTGAGGGCTTAGAGCTGTCTCTTATACACATCTTCCATGTCCTCCTTCACTGCATCCATCAATCTCCTCTTTGTCTCCTACCTGGTAGCTCCATCTCTAGGATCATTCTTGTACCAATGTATCCACTGTCCCTCCTCTGAACATGTCCAAACCATCTCAATCTCAATCTTTTCTCCAAACCTTCCTGTCTGTGTTGTCCCTCTAAACACCTCATTCCTGATCCTGTACATCCTTGTCTCTCCTAAAGAGAATCTCAGCAGCTTTAACTCCTCCACCTCCAACTTTGCCTCCTGTCTTCTGTCTATTCTTAGTGTCTCTAATCCATCCAGCAGGGCTGG
>JAFBJS010002956.1:190432-242125 GCA_016785265.1 Paraplagusia blochii
ATCCATCAATCTCCTCTTTGTCTCCTACCTGGTAGCTCCATCTCTAGGATCATTCTTCTACCAATGTATCCACTGTCCCTCCTCTAAACATGTCCAAACCATCTCAATCTCTTGTCTGTGTTGTCCCTCTAACGATCATTCCTGATCCCATCATTATTATTATTGTAATTACTATTACACTTTATGTAGTTGAGAGAATTTTGCTCTTCCAATGCAAAAAGTTTGGGGTTTTCCACCAGGCTCCACTGGGAATTGGTAACATTGGGGAAAAGTCAGGAAGGACATTTTGCTCCAAAACCCGGTTAAATCCTCACGTAGACTGCAGCTGTGGTGACCCCACTCTAAATCGATTTATTTACTCCCGCCATTATTGTTACCGTACTGCAAAAACACGATAGCGCTCCACCAGTCCCTGAGCGATATCAGGTGTTCACGGCGACCCTGCAAACGTGCAACGTCCTTTAAGCTGAAGTATGTTGACAGATTTGTAGCTACAGGAAAGTAATGTCTCCCAGTGCACCAACCACCTGCTTGCACAGCGTTCAGTGATTTGGCATTGCAGAATAGGACAACCACGGAAAACTCAAATTTCAAAGATGCATGTGTTTGATTGAACTGAACGGCAGAATAAGAGAAAAAGAAAGAGAACAAGAAATATAAAATGTTTTTTTTTTGATGGGAATGAAATTGAACAGAGATGAAATATTACTGTACCTCAGGGAGTGGATTGGTCAAAATCCATGAAACAACATATAGCCAATCTAATAACATTGTTTCCTGAAAATGCACAGTGTGTTCAGGCAGTGTAAAGACGTTTGGCTTCATTCAATATCAACCATAACTTAAGAAATATCTGTCTCCCTGGATAGGAATCGCTAGTTCTATTCCATTAGGAATCTAATCACATGTACTGCCCATATCTGTGCACTCTAGTTCAAATACGTACTGATGTTGTCCTTTTGTAAAGAATTTGCTCTTTTAATTAAATAATCATGGCATATTTTAATCTGTTTGGACATCATAAATCTAGACTAAGCTTTATTTTATAACCAATTATTCCTTAGCTTAAAATTTAAAGCTTTTTTTTATTATCTTAAATTCTGAGTCTTGCTGTCAAACAATCCAAGATGTTGCCCTGAGGAACTCTCTGAGTATTTTTTATTTTATTGATACTTTATTCATTTGATTTTGCGACTCAAACATTCAATTGTCTAGTAAATCAAACTCCTTGTCATTGTGATCCACAATGTAACCTCTGCACTTTAACCCTCCACCAAAGAAGACAGTGGGCAGCCTTGATGCTCTGTGGACCCTGGTGGTTGGTGGATTTTAACCTAGAACTCTTCGGATCCAAGTCTGGTTCCTGAACCACTAGACCACCAATGGCAAAACATATGTATCTGGTTGAGATCTTAGATCATTGCCTCAAAATGACCTCGCCAGGCTGATTTTGTGTGGTGTTTTACTCATGCTTGGTTGATCCTCCAGAATGGGCGCCGTGTAAATGATGTGCGACGGTAGTACAGTAATTATCGTAATATATTATTAAAACCCATTAACAATATCAATACGACACACCTTTTTTTAATTCACCAGCTGTCTGCTGAAAACCATATTTACCCTGGTCTGTGATTATAGCTGGGAACGATAAAAATCAGACTCAATCTCGTTTTTTTTTTTTTTTTTTTTCAGCACTTTTTTTTTTTTTTTTCCAGCACCGTGTAATTTACCCAGGATACAGAATAATTAACAATTAGAAAAGAAAATGTGCACAACACCAGCAGTTTTATCATTTAACCGCGTTGACGTCGGACGCACGTGCTTCATGATGAGCATCTGCTGATTGTGCTTGGGTTCAATATTCTTGGCGGCGAACCTCGGTGTAAATGATTTCCTCAACTCGTCTGCTGATTTTGACGCCATCATCTCTCATTACGCCTGGGCGCACACGTCGTCATTAAGTCTCTCTGAAGGACAGGGACCCGTCCTGATGTCTTAAGGCTAATAATGAAGAGATGTCAGGCAGAGCAACAGGAAAGGAGCAAAACAACCAGAGTTGGCATCTTTTGCCTAACTGCTATAGATTAATTGATCCAGCCATGAAGTTAATGAGCTAGATCCTTTTTAAAAGAGACAAGTGCTGAGACGGAGGAAGTAATGGTCTCGCACAAGCTGGAGTAGTTAAAAAAGAGAAAGCTATTTATCCTGGGACATATATTTTATTCACCGTATGACAAAAACTGCATGGTAATTGACAGGGCCTGTAACTGTGGAATTTTACTGCTCCATTTCTTCAGGTTTCACATTCAACCCAGTTGTCATGTCTAAAATGTCTTGGGATGGTGATGGTGGTGGATACGGAGCTGGAGTAAAGTTTGAAGGGTTCCAGGTTTGAATCCACCAACTGCCAGGTCACCACTGAGCATGGCACCATCCTCACTCACTGCTCCCTGGGCAGCTCTAAGCTGCCCACAGTTCACTTTGGTGATGGGAGATCACATTTCGTTTTTGTCCAGTGGTGTGAATCACAATGACAAGGAGTTTGCTTTCCTTCCTTTCCTAAGACCAAATAAAGAAATTGATGAAAGCAATTTAATTAAATTTCAGTTAGAAAATAAAATGTTGTTAATATTTGTTCAATATCCCACAATGTGTTTAAATTGGTATTGTGCGATGCGTTTGTGGCCTCACTCCGCCACATGATTAAATCAGTGCAGCTATTATTACGCAATCAAACAGACACTTAACGTTCCTTGACTAATTTCACCCACTCATTGAATAACACTCCATCTCCGTCTTTCAAGCCCGGCTCCGTTGTTTTTTTTTTTGTTTTGTTTTGTTTTGTTTTTTTCCCGTGTCAGCCGGCGGTGGGCAACCAGCCCGTTGCTCCTCTGTTAGGTTCTGATTACAGTGGAGATTGTAGTGCAAGCACATGTGACGCCTGCTGAGTGGCGATATGTTTCGAGGGGCAGTTTTCTCTGCCTCCTCGCCAGCCAGGATGGATTGGCACGTCGGACTATCCTGGAATAACTACCCAACTACCCCAGGTCTGTGCGACTCCCCACCTGGCCCCGCCCCCGCTTCACTGCCATGACTCCTCTATCACAGAGATACGCCTTGGCACATACCTGCGTCATACCTGGGAAAACACATTACTCAAACTCGAAGCGTTGGCTAGGCGCTATCTCGAACAGTCTGCCGCCAATATACAATATACAATTTCCTAAATATATACATATATTTTAATGTACAGACACATTTAGGTGAGTACACGCGCAGTAGACACAGCTTGTCCACGTGCTCTTTGAAAGCCAGATTTCCCAGTCGGCCGGCCTGTCATTGGCCGACTGTTCAAAGGGAAATTGCGAGCCAAAAAATATTGGCTGGGAGGTTGCCATAGTAACAGTCTACCCAGGGGTGTGTGATGTCTGCTAAATTGTTCATTGGTTTTTTACTATTGCTTGTACCCCTCCTTATACACACACGGATTTCAATAGAATACATTTCTCTACACTCATGATCCATCAGTGACATTTTGTGTTTATTATCTTTGTTGTTACACTGCTGGATATCGTGAGTATTTTCGAGGCACGCTGTGTACGGAATCATATAATAAAGGCTTGCTTTGTTTACAGGACACTCATTTCTAAGTTAATTAACCTCGGCTGTAACTCCACTGAATCCACTCAGATGTGATTTGATTGCTGAAAGCATTCGCATGCACACATACAGTAAGCATCTCTACGGTGAGGCTTAATTTGCTTTTTCTTTTATACAAATTGCGTGTGTGCTGTCATATCACTGTAACGCCCCCAAACAAGACATGATCCAGGGGAAAGAGGGCAAAAGTTGCATCGTGGGCGACAATAAACATTGTATCAAGTCGTCAAACTGCGTCACTAAATAGTCGACTCCATGTGAATCTTTGCGAGTAATGACATTAACGATCAGTTTTTCATAGTTAAATTGCTCAATACGATATTTTCAAAAATGATGTGCTGACACGAACAGATCATCCAGGTCATTTGATCCAAAACGTTCCATCATAGACAATTTGACAAAGTCAGGCAGTGTTACCAAATAATTTTTGTGCCACGGACAGGTAAAAGATCTTGTACTATTTTCACAAACCTGTCATTAAGTTGTGGCAGATAAATACCCTTATCAAAAGTAAATTTCCGGTCTTCTGAAATATTTTCCTACCTATAAAATCTTCCTACCTGTATTAACTGTGCATGCACACAACAAGGATTACCCAAGTTCATGCAGCCTTTATTTTTTTTCCTACCAGACCGGTATACAAGTTTAGAATCTTGTATCAATGACTCTGCGTCATTTTTAGTTTATTGTTTCACTGAGGAAATATTTCCAGATCAAATATAGTTGCATTATGATTAGGATGGAATCCTAGCCATTGTATTGGTCAGTTCTTTTGTTGATATGGGTATGGATCAAGTGGAAGTAATACACAGATGGGGCCAAAAGGAAACTTTATTTCTCTGCGGCCCGGTACCAATTCACCCACGGACTGTTACTGGTCCCCGACCCAGTGGTTGAGGAGTAGAACTGTAGTAAGGAACATGAAGACGTATCAACTCTCGCCTCCTGAGAGTGTGGCCTGTACAGTCACAAGGTTGGAGGTATGAATGTGGAATGGTATCCAAAGAGTTGTATCAACTGGACTTCTCCTTGGAGTCAAAAGACGTTTGATTCCTTCTTTCAACTCCAAAAAGAAGTCCAGTTACTACAACCTAACTGTTCTTCATCTTCGCAGTGGTAATGTAGAATATATTAGTATTACCTGAGTGAAACCTGGTTGTATTTGGAAGGAAAAGTATGTTTATCAGAGAAGGGGTTGAATTTTTAGGGGGAGAGAAGTCGTTTTTTTTTGGGAAATGATTTCTCCAGATTGACAAAAATGACTTCTTTCACCCCTCTCTCAAACCATCTGTCTTCTCTGGCAAGGATGTGCACATCCTCATTCACAAAACAGCGTCCTTTGTCCTCAAGGTGTAAACCGACCGCTGAGTCCTGCTGCTGCCTCTGTGTCGTTGCAACTGCCATTTACAAAAATAAACCTACTATAGCAGAAGACCGTTCTGCAAATTGACATCATGTTGCGATCTAACATTTTATTAATGAAGATTAATTTACATATTTTAATTATATGCAGCTGTGACACTAATGCAAACAGTGAGGCACTGCCTCGGCCTCAGCCTGCATTCACCGTCCACAGTGCTGGTAATGATCTCCATTTGTTACCAGTGACTCTGGGACTCTACATCCCATCATTTACAGAAAAATCCACCTGCGTTCTTTAGCATGACAACAGTGAGGATTTGCACAAAGCCGTTCCTATTAGATTTCATCTGGACGTCTTCAGGATATCTTAACTTTTATCCCGCCGGCGTTCCTGCAGACTTTGATGCATCAGTTTCACGGGTAATTGGAAAGACAGGCACATCGGGGTGAGTGGATTTCTGACTGGGTGGCAGGAGGCTTAATATATGTCAAGTGGGTGTGATTGTGGGTGTAGTTGTCTTTTTGTTGCTTAAAAAAGAGGAGATTCTGACAGGGTCAGGATGGACGGATGATTAATGACCAAGGGGAGTGCTCTGGGGAAGGAGCTCTCTTCAGGTCTCGGAGGGGAAGACAAGCAATGTTCACTTTCCACCGTCGGTATATTCCTGAGAAAACCTCTCTGTCATGGCTTTATTATTCCTCACATTCATTCTTTGTGTGATTAGAAGCTGACGACAGGGGGTAATAGAGGCTTAGAGGCTACTGGACTTGTGTTGTCAACACTGGGAACAGTGACTGCTCCAGGCTGGAGAGACATGACCACATGTAAACTGCACTAAAAGAAAAAGTTTCCAAAACCTGCATTTAAATTCATGCAACAAGTGTTCTTGACGACTGAGCTGTCCGCGGGAAGTACGAAGATGAAGTTTCTACTAATTAATTAATCATCGTCCCGACTTTGAATTTCCTCCGGGCGTTTTTGTGACGATCCTGACAAGCCTTTGTTTTCAGGCCCAAGATCCGTCACAAATAATTGTGTTTTTCTCTGACCTTGAGGGGAAAAACTCAACACCTGCGCTGAAAATGAAGATCATTTCCAGGATTGCGGCGGGAAAAAAATGAACAGTGACAGAAGAGCGAGTGTGAATACCAATAGGATTGGGCGCCGCAGCTGATCCTGGATCCTTTATGTCAATGCCAATGTATAGTGTTTACCCAATTGATTGATATTTTTTAATTTATTACCCAAGTAAATCTAAAAAGGGTTTCAGTTGGTGTGGGTGAGGTCTCCCGTGGTTTCAACAAGGGGAAGAGGGGGGCTGTCTTTCTGAGTGACTGAGCAACAAAACAGAAAAATAGGGGTTAACTGGGGTCCTGACCCAACCATAAGCCTATCTGTATGAGTGTTTGTGAGTGATTGGATGTAGGCATGACTCTAAAGCTTTTAAGGACTGTTATCCATCCCATGTGATGGATGAGGGCCAGGGTTAAGGGCGCATTGTCGGCCAAAGAGTTGCTGTTTGGGGTCAACTGACGGCCTGACGGGGAAGCTTGTGCACAGGCTGTTGGTCACGCACCCCGTCTGCGGGGTGTCTTGAAAATATGCTAATATTTATCAATCAGTAAATATGTTCTGGTATTTTTCTAAAATCTAACTTATCTTGTAATTTTTTTTATTTCATGAAAGTAAGAAATGTCTCTTATTTGTCAGTGGATGTTAGTAGATCAGAAAGTTAATAGTAGATTGATAGGTTAATGTTACTTAGAAGAAGTTAGTTAGAAAACTAGTGTTGAGACGGTGCTACGTTCAGAGCCCCATAGCTGCAAACTGGCAGCTGGTGGATTCGAACATGGAGCCTTGTGGAACCCAAGTCTGCTTCCTCAACCAAGGGCCACCATTGATGCCCTTATTTTGTATTATATTGTCTATATTAGTGTATATATGAGTGCACCCACATGCATATGTACCGCATATACATACACATATATATGTATGTGTGTATATATGTATATATATATATGTCTGTGTGTATGTATGTATATATGTATGTTTGTGGGTGTATGTATGTATATATGTATGTATGTATATGTGTATGTATGCATATATGTATGTATATGTATATATGTGTGTATATGTATGTATGTATATATATGTGTATGTATGCATATATTTATGTATGTATATATATATGTGTATGTATGCATATATGTATGTATGTATATATGTATATATGTGTATGTATGTATATATGTATGTATATGTATATATGTATATAAATATATATGTGTATATGTATTTGTATATATGTATGTATATGTGTGTGTGTGTGTATACATATATATATCATACATGCATACTCAAATGGATACATGTATAGGTGTTATTAAGATTTGATATTCGAGGGACGTGGGTCAGGTTTAGACCACACCTGCATCAAAGGGATGCTTTATGGCGTCTCCTCTGTCCTCATCAGCAGATAATGTCTTTTCTGTTCCTGTCTCTACATGCTGAGCAGTCACTGATACAGTACAGTTTCAGAACTGACGCCAGACGTACAGTTAGGAAGTATAGACATTCCAGAGAGGGACTATGAACTATGAGTGAACCGTACTATATAGTGAACTGTGACACGCCGTGGGGCTCGAGCTGCCTTTTTCATCAACGTATTCTCTAACGTAAATACAGCTAAACAAACAGACAAATAGAAACTATCAATACTGCATCATACTCCTACATGCAGCAGGTAGAGTACAACA
Source organism: Paraplagusia blochii (assembly GCA_016785265.1). Lineage (NCBI taxonomy): Eukaryota > Metazoa > Chordata > Actinopteri > Pleuronectiformes > Cynoglossidae > Paraplagusia > Paraplagusia blochii. The sequence continues at coordinate 198,212 of JAFBJS010002956.1, forward strand.
CTGGCCTTCTTTCAACATATACTGACACTGGTCTGGAAGATGGTAAACAGCTCTCACTTCAAACCGTAGCAGCACGGGTCTTTTCAGGTCTTTACGTTAGCGCAGCAGCTGGCAGACTGAGGTAGTGATGTAACACTGCTCACTGCAACTGGGGGGATTTTCTGCAACATTTCCAACCACTAAGGCTAAGGTCAAACACTTCATGGAGTCCACAGAGGAAGGATACTCAATATTTTAAGACGATGAGTGGATTTGAGATCGTGTTCGTGGAGAAGTTGAGCCACAGGGAGCTGCAGGGTTTTGTCTGTTTAAATCACGAGATCAACCCAATTAAAGCTGCAGTTAACTTTTTAACACTGCATATGTTGAAGGTTGTGGTGATATATTTGCACTGAATCTGCAATCTTTAGGAATGGTGTTGAAAAAAGAACTCACAAAGTCGGACTAAGGGTAGGAGGCATTTTTGCTCTAATATTTCTATTTTATATCTGGACATATATTGCATCACAGAGTTTAAGATGCTGAGATTCCCTTTAGGAGGGACGTGGATGGACTTGATCAGGAATGAGGTGATTAGAGGGACAACACAGACAGGCAGGTTTGGAGAAAAAGCTAGAGAAGACAGATTAAGATGGTTTGGACATGTTCAGAGGAGGGACAGTGGAGACATTGGTAGAAGAATGATCCTAGAGATGGAGCTACCAGGTAGGAGACAAAGAGGAGATTGATGGATGCAGTGAGGGAGGACATGGAGGTAGTTGGAGTAGAAGATACAGGGGGAGATGGAAAATGTTGACGGGACAAAGGGACTAAGGAACAAAAAAGAAAAGATTTTCTTCTTTCTGCTGCGTTGCATTTGTGACTAAACCTTACTTTGTTAATTAATGGGTGTCTTACTGTTGATTATGGCTGGTATTTTAGGCTTTGACTAATGTTTATTTACAGTGAAACATTGGAAAATATTACCTGTTTATTCTTTTTTTTTCTGCCCTGAAGTTCTCAGCCTTGATTATAGTTCATTACACTTACAATTTCACACCAATCACCATTCAACCCAGTATAATTTTCTTTTTAATTACGTGCAAAACACAGTAGACTTTGTCCCTGTTCTTGAGATTCACTCAAATCATGAATGTATCTTCAACTGCATCAGCTCAACGGCACCCACTGTAGGAGGAGGGGTGACGGTGGTCTTGGTGGACGGGTCTTGTTGTGACAGTGATGTCATCCCTGATCGAATGTCGTGAGCGGTGAGCAATGATCCGCAGCTGACACCGCTCTGTCAGCTCACTGCAGAATGAGCTGCAGCCAGACAGACACGGAGCAGAAAAGACTCAAACCTGTCAGTCACAGACGGGAGGCAACAAGGCGAGGTGAGAGGGAAACCGGGGGAGAGGTCCGACTCACTACCTCTCAGTGAGGCAGTGAGAGGATGTGGTAAAGGGTGGGGGGAAAGTGGGGAAACAGAGAAACTGCAGAAGCCGCTCTTGGGGGACCAGTTGAAAAGGTGGAATGTTTTGTTTGTGCGTGCAGCCGGTTCATTCTGCGGGGCCTCTCGCCCACTGGGGGAGACTAATTGCTTGTTGATCTAATGTTCAATCCCCGCCTGTCCCTGAAAACTAACACATTTGCTGAGTGATGGCTCAACATTGCTTCATTTTCTCCGGGACAGGAACTCCTGGCCTCCTCCAATCTAAATATTCACAAATCAGAAGGAAAGACTTTGGGCTAGCGTCCAAATGTGATGAGGCTCAACAGCGTTCAGCCTCTGTTGTACTGACCACTGAGGATCGGAAAACATTGTTCAGAACACCTCCCTGTTCTCCCACTCTCACTGTTCCATATCTAAGTTGTTTTTTTTTTGTTTTTTTTCTCGTTCTCTTTCTTCTGAGCCCTTGCTGCGCCAGGCAGATCAGCAAGCAGCTAATTAACAAGTTTAATGCAAGAATTCATGCACATGTAATGTGTCCATTAGACGGAGCCTGGCGCGATTGGAAGGGTAATAATGATCTCGACAGGCATTCATCGTGCATTTGAAGTGTTTATGCGCGTGTGTGTGACTGACTGCCTGTTTGTTTTCGGCCTGGACTAATAATGCTGATTACGGCATCTTCAGACGTCCGAGGGGAGGCGGCAAATCACCACGAGGTTCTGTTCGCCGCGTGGCAGTCAAGTGCTAGAAAAATAGCGGCGTGCTGTCACTTTTAATGGGGTCAGGAGTGGGTACATGTGACTCTTTGTAAATCAGGGTTGGTTAATGTATGGCAGGCGAGAGGAGCGGCTCTAAAGCTGAAAGGAGAGTTTTTTTTTTAAACTTTTCCTCAAGGTTGGTGTTTATTTGAGCGTACAGATACGTGCATATGCATTACCTCGCCTCTGGCGGTCTTCCGCGGAGATGCTTCCTCAAACGTCTGACTCAGCACACGCTCTTCTTCTTGTCCATTTATGATTGTCCACTTTCAGCTTTTGTGTGTCCGTAAACACACAGCCTGAAGGCAGAACCCGGCGCACACAAACCGCTCACGGCCCATTAAATGCACATTCAACAAATTGTTTTGATTTTTTTCTTTTTTTTCATATCCAGGCCACCTGATGCTTGAGAGTGCACTGAATAGACGAATATATCCTGAAATATTAATAACAGAGATGATAACATTGTAGACCCCCGGCCTTGATTCGGGAACATCTTGTATTTTTGGCATCTTTGGAGATTATTGCTCCGTAAACCATCCAAAAAACCTTTTACCAACTTCCACTTCACAGACAGGGATGTGATTTAAAAGTCCAACTGTTCTAGTTTCCAAGGGGAGTTTAATCCCTTTTTTTTCTGCATGAAGTCTGCGTATAAAAAGTCAGGACAGGTCGCAGATTTTATTCCAGCTCCTACTAAATAGCTTGTTCCAATCCCTGTGTGGGGAAAAAAGTATTGGTTTTATTGTCCTCTGTTACAAATTTCCTTAAAGCCTTCCATGCTGCCTGGGCCGGAGGTTTGCAGCAAAAGCAATTTGTTTTGCTCAGAGGTATATCTTTCTCCGGCAGCCCTGTGATCTTCCGCTCAGCGTCTTCCATTATCCCCATTCTGGCTGTTGTCCTCTGGACATGATGATGATCTAGTCAGGAGGACACACAGAGCGTTGTGACTGGACATGAGGTCATGCAATAAGCGTCGCATCTCAACAGACCAGGAGATCAGCCATAGCATGTGTCTGCAGTGTCCACTGTTGCGGTGGGATTCGTCCTTGCTTTAATGAACCTACTGTTTTCCAAGCAGGGCCCTAATTGCTCCAGTTAAGTCGGAGCCAATAAAACCATTTTGTCGCGATAAGTCAAACCTTTGGGCTCATAAAGTGTTTTTTTTTTTTTACAGAAACTACCCGTTTTATATTCGACCCAAATGTCCCTTTACACTCCTTACTCGAGCACAGCTGGAGAAAAAAAACACTTGTCCCATAAAATTTATAACCCTCGCGCTCTTCGGTGCAGCATTACCGTGGCTTTTCCTTCTTAGTATATCTGAAATATTTTAGCTGGCATTTATCACCGTTATTATAGTCGGTAAATCCATCCTCACGCATTAAAAAGCCCTTCGCTTTGTCATCTTTTTGGGATGTCAGAGTAAAAGGGTGATTTTTACCGTTACTGTCAGGACAAACAAAGACATGGAGATGGAACATAGCAACCACAGCGAGGACATAAAGATAATGTATATGTTTATATGTGTATTTATATGTATATGTATATATGCATATACAGCATATGTGTGTATATATATAAGTATATATATATATATATATATATATATATATATATATATACTGAAGATGGATCAGAGGAAAAACACACAGTGAGGACATACATACATATATATATATATATAAATTTATATATAGGTAGATATGAAGATGGAATATAGCTACCATGACAAGGATATAAAGATTATTTAGAAACATAAATGTGTGTAATACATATATTTATGTATGTGTATATGTATATATGTGCATATATGTATGTATATATTAAACATTTGCATAATTTAGTCTTTATTTGTTGTTTGAAACATTAATGTTTAATCTTTACAATATTTTGTAAATGCAATTGTGGCTATAATTGGCATGGGGATTATACATAATATATATATATATATATATATATATATATATATATATATGTGTATTGCCTTTCAATCTTGGTTTTCCTCATTTTCGATCTTAATCACCTGAACATCATGTGCGAAACAAACATTCATGATGAGGCAAAAAATAAAACAGTGGCCAATGCAGGCTTGTCTGAACGTGAAGTGTCAATTTATCTGAGACCCAGGGATAGTGATTTGCAAAATTCCAAAGAATTTTTCCACCTCAGGTATGAGATTGTTAAAAGAAAATTCACGATTGCTTTGCATGAGTCATAGGAACTACATTTTATTAGGAACTATATGTTAATTGTCCAATTAAAATGTTGCTTCTGGCTCCAAAGAAAAAAAAAATTAGCCGACTACTAATTATCATCTGGTGTATGTGATATTTTTCGCACATGACCTTTCCTTTTCTGATTGGTTTTTAATTCCTATTGTGCTTCTCCTCCAACAGCCTGTCCACCAGGGACCTTCAAGTCCGCCCAGGGCCCCGGTCTGTGCCTACAATGTCCTCCTAACAGCCGCTCCACAGCTGAGGCCGCCACCATCTGCGTGTGTCGTAATGGCTACTACCGTGGGGACAGCGATCAGCCCGACGAGCCCTGCACCAGTGAGTACAGAGAATTGGATACTTTTGGACATTAACGGCATCAATTATTCCCACGCCTCTGCACCAAACTCACTTCCAGAAAAGTTTGAACAGCACCTATATCAACAAAACCTGTTGCTGTCTAATTAATTAAAACCTTTATTTTAACAAGTCAAGGACAGAGTATTGATTTCTAGACTTTCTGCTGACCACTGTTAAACAATCAACAAAATCAAGTAAACAAAAGGTATTATTCAAAAACGCTGGTACTGTAGTACTGTGATTGGCTGTCAGCTAGATACCTTTGTCACAGTGAGGGTCTGGAGGACAAATTGTTCTCCATCATGGACTCTCCAGCTGACCCACTGCATGAGAGTATTGTGAGTAGGGAAAGTTCTTTCTCCAACCCATTCCTTCAGCTGTGCACTCATAGTGAGAGATTGGTGGATGTCCCAGTCCACCAATAGGCGGCATCAAACAAGGCTGACAAGGGGACATTTTTTTTTTTTTTAATATGTCCCTAGCAGACTGGCAGTGGTCCCAACCCACATCACTTCCTGTGGGCTCACCAACCACAGGAGGGCTCACAATATGGTGCAGTGTGATTTGGGTGGTTGTTGTGGAGACTGCTGTCCCTGAGACTTAGTAACAGATAAAGATACTGATCCATTAATGAGGTGACCAAGCCTATACATGATGGTCAGACCTGATATCACTATTAATAGGTTCATAGGAGAAGTAGAGAACATGGTGTCTCCTTTGGCAACCCCTGAAAAGGGATAAGTCAGAAAGTAGAAGAAGAATCAGTTAAGTTGGTTGAGAAGTGAGAAGTTTTTTTTTTTAGTGAGGTTTAGCTCTGTACTAATCAATATATGTAAAATGCATAAAACTGTAGATTTAATAATGCTTCAGTTTATTTGAGAGTACTTTTCTACCAGCTTTAATTACGGTTGTTTCAGTGAACGGTTTCAGTCGTGGACATCTGCACACCTGAGCCGATCTGCTGATTCTCCTCAGTTATCACTCTTCTCGTTCTGTCTTCTCTTCCTGGTGCTGTTCCTCCTTCTTTGCCCGCTATCATCCCCTGAAGATCTAATTACTTAGGCAGATGCTGCACAAGCTCTGGCGCTGTCCCGCCGTTATCCACTGGAGATCCAATAAGTTGTGATGCAGCAGCGTACTTATCTTCTGATGTCCAGCTCCAGAGAAGGAGGCCGATGTTACGGTCCGAAATCGATCCTGCCTTTGTCTTTGCACATGACATTTTTTTCTTCTCCTTTTGGCTTGTACCTTATTTATTTTGCTAGAACAAATCAACGTTCTTCATCTCCTCCTGTCCTCTGTATCTTCTATTCTAACTCCAACTACCTCCATGTCCTCCCTCACTGCATCCATCAATCTCCTCTTTGACTCCTACCTGGTAGCTCCATCTCTAGGATCATTCTTCTACCAATATACCCTCCACTGTCATGTTGCACAATTTCTAAACACAGCAAATTTACCTGTAAATTACATTAAGGAAAGAGTTATAGTTTTTTTTCATTTGCTGCATGTCTCTGTTTGGACTATTTGGACACTAACTAGGAGCAACCATGCATACTGTACCTGGAGTCTTTGGAGGTTCTCTGAGGATGGCACCTTTCTTTCCCCTTCAGGTTTTTTTTATTTCCCAGGCTCTTGTGGAATACTACACAGTTCTCAGGGGGACGACTGTAAATGCTTCATTGAGTGCAGTCTCTGCCTTTAACATCAGGCCTGCAATGTTCCCCAAGCAATTTCCAGAATAGCTTTCATGGTGGTGCAACCAGAAGTGGTCCCTCTGGTCTGTGCTCTGTAGTTAAATGTGTTGCTTTTTTACTTTGGTTTCTACTGGATTTATATCTTCTCTGATCTAAACAATACACAGAGTAGTTTGAACATAACAAAAAAAAAAAAAAACTACAACAGCTGTGTCAAAATAAATTATTCATTACATGTTTTCCCCGCATCTACAAATTGCTCGCTTCCTAAAGTCTCAAACCATCAATCTCAGCGTGCAATTAATGCATAACAATGCATTAAAAGCATTCTGCAAAGGTACCATGAAGTTACGATTACTAGTAAAAGGCTGGGCTGGGTCTCAGCAGGGTGGAGGTAAGATTATCTTGCTAAGAATCACTCTAATGCTGCAGGTCCCGATAAGTGCACTGTTGGAGTGGCTTAAATCAGGCCAATCTGCAGCAGCAGAAGCTGGAGCTTTAACTCTCTCCAGCGGCGTGAAAGGCATGAGCTTCTTTGTGCTGCAGATCAGTCTGATCAGCTTGCAGATGGATTGACCAGCAGCTGGCTGTGTCAGAGAGAAGGAGCAGGGAGGGGCTCTTTATGCTGTATCACCCCCACTAACACACACACATTATTCGGAGAAATACACTTCAAAACTAGCTACCTGTTTTTTTTTTTTTCTATTCCAGTTCTCTGTCTTGTACTGATTACAGCTGGTGCCTAAAGGGAGGAGCACAAAGTGTTCTGTCTCACAGTGTGAAGTGCACTTCTCTCAGCTTGGCTACTCGTCATTGTGAGCTCTGGGACAATGGTTCGCACCGCAGTCCCTTTCCTGGGCCTCCTACCACAGTGTTGGGGACCTGCGAAACCCCAGGGGTGCACATATGTGGAAAAATAATGAATGTGTATATGTGCTGGCTTAAGGCGGAGAAGACAGCTCTGATTACTCCACAAGGGAGAGGAGGATGCAGCAGAATGAGGCTGCTGGTGCGATGCACAGTGAAAGTAAAGGATTTTATTGATTCAACATGAGAACTGTACGTTGGTGACCAATAAACACAGGGCTTATACTCACTTTACAAACCATGAGGGTAAAACAGTGTTGCTTATATTGCAGACCAGCTTTATTCCCTGGTAGGCATAACAACATTAGACAAGTTAAACCATATATTTTCTCAGAGGTGCACTATTTTTTTGTCTAGTCCTCCTAATATAATATGACATAATGTATATTTTAGGCAGACATTTATGTATAGTATACATCCACTATATAAACTTTAAAATCTAGCTTAATTATAGTTAATAGTTATCGCTCTCTCTATATATATATATATGTGTGTACATTTCAAATCAACTGTATCAATTAATAATTATCTATATACAAACATATATGGATAAATATGTATTAATTCATATATGCATATATATGGACACATATTTATATACAATATATTTGGCAATACCAACATATGTAGTGTGTGCATATGGTAAAATTTGTAAATATGAATATATTTATACATGATGAAAATATATATTTAATAAATATGTATTCATTAATATATAATATAAAGACACACTTTTATATATACATAAGTGTATGTATGTGTCATTGAGTAATACAATTGCACCAATATCAATGTATTTTATGTATTGCCATTATGAATATGAGAACATATTGATTTATAAATATGTATTTCTTTTTGTATTTATGTGAAAATGTACACACACCTGCAATATGAACATATACATCCATATATTTTGTGGTAATAAAAAAGTAAAACTGCACAAATATTAATAGATATTTTATGTATCAACAGTATTCCTATATAATCATACATATTTTGAGTATGTATTTGTCCTTGCATGTGTGCACGTATGTATTTATGTATACATACTGTACATATATTAAATTGCAGTTAAAATATAAACATATATATATTTTGATACATATATTTGTTGAAGTATTGCAACTTCACTCATATGACTACATTCCCTATGTTAATATACAAAATTATATATTAATAACGTGTGTTTATGCTTGTATTGTATGTTTTTCCACAGAGTATATACATACTGTACATGTATATCTATATACAGTTGGCAGTATTAACATATGCATTTTTTTTTCAAAGAGTATTTAAACTGCACCAATATGAATATATTAAAACGGTGTCTTTTTTTATCATAGTACAGTCAAGATAGCAGTTCACCCTATCTTGCTTACAGCAAACTGCACAGATCATCACATTACAGAGTATTTGCAGTATATCAGATAAAACCCTAGTTTGCGGTTGTAGCCACTGCCTTTAAATGATCTACTCTGGATGTGTCTTCATCTCCTTAGCTTTGCGGCGTACAGATTGTCATCGTTGACTCTGTCACTCTCCCAGCCAGCTAGTCTTAAGACCTTAAAGTCAGTTTTATTTCATGTCTCACCAACCCACACAGTCCCTCCATCTTTATACCAGCTCCTCTAGCTGTGATCAGTATCTCCACTCGGGGACCTTCTGCCGGTCCCTCAGGGCCTGTTTCACATCATAAAAACAAACATTTTAAGAGAAGCGAAGTGTCGGTCAGAGACGTTTCAAAGTGTGGGTGAGTAAACAGTGCGCGGTGTTTATTTTGGTCGCTGTGGCGCTCTTTATATTAGCAGCCCGGTGAGGAACCTTAAAAAAGCCTCTGTGTAGCAGGGCAGTTATGCACTACAGCACAGCAACACCTGCAGCAGACTGCAGGGCAGCAGTTTATATACTCTTACAGTGGGTTAAAATGTGTTAGACTTCAGGACTTTTTCAAATGAACAGAAAATGACTTGTGTAGTATAATATCACATTTAAAGAAAAACATTTTATTATTGCAGTTAATAAGTAGATATTTTATTACATATAGACAGGTAACAGGTAACGACAGATAATGTTTGCGTTGAAATGTGTCTGTTTGGACTTTTACCAGAAAATACTCCTGTGTGACTGTTACTTTAACATAGGGACACAGCTGTTTCTGCAAGTTCAACTGACAAGGGCTCCTCATATGGCTCCTTATATTTCCTATGACTTGGCAGAATCTATGGAAAAACTTATTAGGTTTAGGTTAGGTTTGCCTTACTCGAATGCCACAAAAACAAGCTGGATATGTAGCAAAGGGAATCATTTTTTTGTGTGATTAAAAAAAAAAAAAAAGATGTAACAGATTTCACCAGTCCAGTAGAGGGCGATTTGGAACTATCTTTCTTAACTAAAAAGAAACAAAATTACCGTTTTTTTTATTATTTATTTTAATGCCTGGTACAACTAAAGGTACATTTGTTTAGACAAATATATTAATTATGGAAATACAACAATAGCTCCTATAAGTTAAATTTCAGAGCTGATAAGTAAACATCTATTTATATCTATTTACCATGAATTTATATGAAAAAAAAAAAACACTTCTAACATCAATAGCTATGGCGTTGTACTGGAAAACAGTGATTTCAGGTATTTCATGCCTTTTTGGTCATTGTATTTTTTAGGTAATATACCTTTGGTGGACTAATATTTTGTTTGTCATAACTGTATATATATATATATGTATATGTATATATATGTATATGTATATATATATATATATATATGTATATGTATATGTATATATTTATATATGTGTGTATATATGTTGTATTTTTAAGTATATGTACAATCGAAACACTGTTCTCAGTGTTACACGTCCCAGAAGAGTCTCGCCCTTTTTTCAAGGGGCAGCAGTGAATACACACTGTATTTATTCCAACCAGATTAAGTCAGACTCAGGGCCTGTAACTAAACAAATTAAATTCTACGGCAATTATAACAGCCCCAGGCAGCAGCACTGGTTCACAAATGACTGAATTATGCGGCAGTCACATCCGATTTCTTATGCTGTCTGCAAATGTGCGTAATGGGGATGGAAACGTGAAGTGGGCTTCACACCTCCACAAATCTTGCACGACTGTGTAAATACCTTCACGTGCCGGCGCTCAATTCATTTCCCACATGGGCAGGTGTGATACTGCTCCTGGTGGCACTTCTGGGTCATACATGTGGTTAATGACACAGGAGACATGTTGATTTAAGTACCTGTTAGGGGGCATGGCTGTGTCTCATGACCTGAAGCTTGTTTTTGTTGTAAAGGCATCCGTGTAAATTCAGCATTAATACACCATACAGTGCTGTCACTCTCTCAGCCTCATCTAGGAGCCGAGCACACTATAATAGAAGTCTAATAGAAAAAGTAAATCCAAGCGCTCCATCAAATAGTGCTTGCAAATGTAAATGTAATCCTCTTGTCATATTTCTCTAACAGATAAAGATGAAAAGTGTCTAAGATGAAATGAACACCCTCTTACAGACCTGAGTAATTCTTCAGAGTTGATTTCTTTCCCTTTTCCTTTTTTTGCTCATAGGTTTAGAAATGAGCTTCATCGAGCGTAGGCCGCTCGCAGCTCAGCTGTACACGGGCAGTTTCACTCAACCTTAGTCGTTTTTAGCTCCGCTGCAGTTTCTGGAGAGAAAGAAAAGTCTGGAGGGAAAGTGTATTTTCTACCGTGCCATCCAAACACTGTTGGGTTGTTTCAGGGTTGTGCGATTGTGCTTGAGTTGTGGTAGGTTGGAACAATCACATCTGCTTTTCGATGTTCAGGCAGTAGTTGAGAAAAACAATATCTTCTGTGTTTGTTTGGAGCATATTTTTATGGCCCTTATATAAGAAAGAGTTCAAGCAGACCTGCACTTACTGTGGAGAGAAAGATGATGGTTGATGGACAAAAGTCTCCATGACTGCCACCCAAATCACACTGTTCCATACTGTTATCTTTCCTGTGGGTGGTGAGACCACTGGAAGTTTTGTGGATTGGGCTGGTGCTTTGCTCAGAACACCTTAGTGCCAACCTGGCAGCTGGCGGATTTGAACCATAAGCCTTTTGGACCCAAGTTTGCTTCCTTAACTGCTAGGTAACCTCTGCCTCCGACTCTCCAGTCCGACTCTTTTTAATGTTAATCTTTATACACAACAATAACATAGACTATAACACATTACATACTACACATTTTGCTGGAATGAAGTGGTCATTTGGGCCAAATATTTTCACCTCACGGGCCAGATTTGGCCCCCGAGCCCGAGGTTGAACTTTGAATACAGTACAGAGCAAATGTCAAATTTGTCAGTGGAGAACAGCACAAAATATTATTGACATCCCCCTTCTTCTCATCTCTGTTTTCCAGGTGTGCCATCCAGCCCCAGAAATGTGATCTCTATCGTCAACGAAACCTCTGTGATCCTGGAGTGGCACACCCCGCGGGAAACGGGCGGACGCGATGACATCAGCTACAACATCGTCTGCAAGAAGTGCCGAGCCGACCGACGCTCCTGCTCGCACTGCGACGACAACGTGGACTTCGTCCCCAAACAGCTGGGTCTGACCGAGACCAGGGTGTTCATCAGCAACCTGGTGGCTCACACTCTCTACAGCTTTGAGATACAGGCCGTCAACGCCGTCAGCAACAAGAGTCCTTATCCTGCGCAGCACGTCTCCATTGACATCACCACCAATCAGGCTGGTAAGTGGCTGCGTTGGTGTGACAACCGCTATGGTGACGTTGCAGGACACTGCAGCGATCGTGACATCTTCACTGACCTGTTGGATATAATGGTGCATAATAGCAATAATTGCCGTGTTTTTCCACAATCTGGTGTGTTCTTCCTTTAGATTTTTTTTTTTTTTTTTACAATTTTAGGATGGTTTTTATTAGATCATTAAGATACAATAAGCTCCATTATGCTGAAGGTCACTCTGTTCACTCTAATATGTCTCCTTGAGGAAGTGTCTGTGTAGGTCATTCATGGTGACATGCTAATCTATTGGCAATGGTGGCCACGACTGCCACCCAAATCACACTGCTCAATACTTTGAGCATTACTCTAAAGTGGAGAGAATTTATGTGGATCAGGACGATGCTGTTCTCAGAGCACCTCAGTGTGCAACCTGGCAGCTGGTGGATTAGAACCTGAAGAACCTGAACCTGGCAGATCCAAGCCCACTTCCTTAACCGCCAAGCCACTACTGCTGCCATCATCCAGGTCATATATATTTCAAAAAATAGTTGCTTCAAAGGGCAACTGGATTCTTGAAGACATCTCACCTCTCATACAAGAGGCTTCTCCTGTAATTGGTATTGGAAACACCTTTGTCAATTGGTATTATTGTTTGTTGGAGTCAGTTATTGTCCACTTTGTGCTGAACTTGCAGTCTGACTGTTTCTGACTGCAGTCTGACAGTATCTCAGTTTCTGGGGACCAGGTCACCATCCTGGTCCCCAGATGCACCTGGTAGCCCCCATGGTCTACCTGAGGAGCCTGAGGGATGTGTTCCAAAAATCCAAAAATGATCAAAATGGTTCAGTTCCTGATCATTTTGAGCAGAGGTTACTCTAACAATGATATTCTAATGGGTCCAATCATGATGGTCAGAAGACTGGTCACTATTGTATGTCCCAGAACTCCTTATTATTACATTGTTTAGTAAGTCTGCATCAAAAAGGAGCTTTTCAAATTTCTAAGTGTTGCTCCTTCCCCAGATTGACGTAGATGGGTTCCATCACTCCATTTTCAAACCATCTGTCTTTTCAGGCCAGGGAACGGACACCTTCACCCACAAAACTGTGTCCCTTGTCCTCTAGATGTACAGTAAAGGAACTGCGGAGTCCTGTCCAGATGAGGTGGCTCTTTTGTGTTGTTGCGCACCTTTGTTCAGTGGTGTCTCCATAAGACTGTACCCCGGTGCATAATATGCACTTTGGGATACGGAGGTGGGAAGCAGAAATAAATTAGATCAGCGGAAGCAAAAGTTTTTCGACTGGAGTTAAACTCCTGGCATGCTGGTTTCTTCATGTCATTCTCTCTCAAAAGTGAGCTGCGCTGCATAGATCCTGCACATTCATGAAGTTTTACCTGAGGATAATGACTACGGAGTGTGGGATGCACAGTGGTTGAAAATAACTTTGCCGATGTCACTTATTTAAAAAAAATAGCAATTTCTGGTAGAAATAGTATCTAATGTAATATGGTGGAACATCCTAATGATATTATTGAGTTTAGAAGAAAAAAAACACTGCTGAATGTGGGGAAGTTAATGGTTTTATTGCGGGTCAGTTTATTAGTTCACTAGAAAAGACACAGGGAGAAAGGAAAGACAGAATGCGGTATGATATCTGGCAGTAACGTCCTAAAAAAATCTCCAAAAACAACCCTATTAGTGAGAAATAAGACTTTTATGTCCACGTCCTGGTGAGATTTGTTTTACACAGTCTCTGTTTAATTGGACTGTTTAAGAGCCATGCTTCATGGCAAGCTGTTGCCTCCGTCAAGGCCAAATTTTATCCGAAGTTAGCCTTTAAATGATGAAAATTAATGCCCAGCATGTAGGATTTATTGATGACGTACCTTCGGCAGATGGGAGCTTCAAAGATTAAAGCAGGGGTCTCAAACTCACAGCCCGTGGGCCATTTTGTGGCCCGTGAAACGATATTTTGCGGCCCCCACCTTGATGTGAAAATTGAATTTATATTAATATTTTATAGATTTGATCTCCACATTGTATGGTAAATCCTGTAGTTCTCAAAACCCTGACCCACAGTTTCCTTCTGATTCAGTGTTGCATTACACAGAATCTATGGGAAACAGATTTTTTATTATTTTCTATTTTTGCATTGAACACTGAAAGCTCATGCGGCCCTTCGGTGAAATGATAGTGTGGGTGGTGGCCCTCAACTTATTAGAGTTTAAGACCCCTTATTTTTACCTGCGGGCCACATCAACAACACTATTTCCTTAAAGGGCCGGTTGTAAATGGAAGATTATAAATGAAACTACTACATAACTTATTAATATATCTTACTTATTTACGTAACTAATACTGTTCGTTAATGAGTTATTAAACATTTTTTAATTTATCATTTTAAGAAACTCTGCTTTATTCACATTATAAAAGATTTTGTAAGTTTTCACGGGCCATACAAGAGGACTGGGCGGGCCGGATTTGGCCCTCGGGCCTTAAGTTTAACATGTGGTTTAGAGATTGAAAAAAGAAATGAGGGAGCATCTGCGGAATATTCTCTGCTGAAGTTAAACAAAGAAATGAAAAAGTTTGTTTTTTGACTGTGACGAGTAGCTGCAGGAGACATTTAGGATGTTTTAGCTATCGCAGTCCTGGTTCCATCGCTGGTTCTGGCACGTATGAGACGTATGAGAAGACCAGCGCGTCAATGGAAGGACATGGGTTGGAAAAAATCCCAGATCAACAGTGGTGTTCACTGAGTGTTAATTTAACATTCGTCTACAAGAGAACAAAACCAAGACGGATGAACAGCTGCTGTTTTAAGGACAAGTCAAATCTTCTTCCTGGCGTCTCTCTCCTTCCCCGTCCTCCGTCTCCTTGTCTGTCTGTCTGTGTTTTTCATCCTTGTGTCTGTGTGTGTGTGTGTGTGTGTTAGTGATGGATATTAGCCCAGTCAATGGAACTGACCTTCATCCTGTTATTTTTCTCGCTCCTCCCTTGCCTCTCTCTCCCTCCGTGTCTGTCTCTCTATCTGTCTCACTTCTTCCCTGCGTCCATCTGTCTCTTTGAAAGAGAAAGAGATATAGAAAATTATAGAGGGGGTCTGTGATAGGATATGAGCGCAGCCAAAAGGAAATCTTTTTCGGCCTCAGTCTCTTTCATGCTCTGTGGATCTCAGACGGGTTTCTCAGAAGAAGCAATCGACGGTCGAGTATTGACGGAGTCAAAATTTTAATCGAGTTCCTCTGTTTTTATATTCCTCAGATGAGTCCAGTGTAGCTGCTGAGATAGGGATTCAATTCAGGAAGAAGAACAATGGTTTTGTAGCTTCAAACTAGAGTTTTGAACCAGAATATTTTTGCCATTTGGTTCGTTCCAGACATTAATGGTATTTTAACGTGATTAATTTTGGGTTCCACCATAAAATTGATGTTGATGAATCAGTTAGAACAAAAAAAAAATATTGGAGAAGATGAAGATTTAGAACATGAAGAATATAGAAGAGTTTTAATTTGTCGGGATGCTTTAGTTGGACATGTTGCCACATGGGATTCTCATAACGTTTTCTCATATAAATTGCATGAGTTGGCAAATATATAGAATTAGTTTGTTTGCATTTATACCCCATATATACTAACATGGACAAATATATTGATATTGTGTTAGAAACTAACATTTTCCACATTGACAGACTACAATATTCACCTCTTATTGTTGTCTTTGAGATGTGACAGTGGTCTGTAGTCTGTCCTCCCCTTACAGTCTGATGGTCCACCCACAGTTAACGTCACAGGATGGACAGGATCAGGAATGAGGTGGTTAGAGGGATGACACATACAGGCAGGTTTGGAGAAAAAGCTAGAGAAGACAGATTGAGATGGTTTGGACATGTTCCGAGGAGGGACAGTGGATACATTGGTAGAAGAATGATCCTAGAGATGGAGCTACCAGGTAGGAGACAAAGAAGAGATTGTTGGATGTAGTGAGGGAGGACATGGAGGTAGTTGGAGTCAGAGTAGAAGATACAGAGGACAGGGGGGGATGGAAAATGTTGACTTGCTCTGGAAACACCTGAAAAAGGGACAAGTCTTAAGAAGAATAAATCCCTTGAACCTATTCATAGCCGAGCTGAAAATTAATGTCTTGCGATTTAATAAATGCAATTTCTTTTTCAAGGTAGTTCCATTATGTTAGTGAAGCACCATGATGCTGCAGCCGTCTTCCTATTTCAAACAGATTTTTAAAAGGCAGGTGCCTTTCTTACTAAAGCACTGATTTTCACACTTTTTAGGTGCAGAACACAAGGGAAGCAAAGCAAACTCCTTGACATTGTGATCCACACCACTGCACACAACAAAATGTGACCATAGCATTTAACCCATCACCAAAGTGAACAGTGGGCAGCTTAGAGCGTCCAGGGAGCAGTGAGTGGGGACGGTGCCATGCTCAGTGGACATCAGTGGTAACCTGGCGGAGTCAAAGCAGGTACTCTCAGGTTTCCTAACTACTATGCCACCACTGCCACGTTCAGCAACTTCATCAGATCCCTTAAAAGAAGCTGACAAAGTTCCTCAGTTGAGAAACAACTTTCAAGCTTGGAAGTTGGAAGTCTCTCTAAAACTCTTCGGAAAACATAATCTGGATGGAAGTGAATTTTCCCAGACACAAGGAAATGAATGATTTCAACTTTTCTAGCTCTCAACTATCTGGATTGTGACTATCAAGTTAAGTCAAGTGATAAAACACTGACTTTATTGAATTGTAAAATATTCCTTACTTCCTGCTCAAGTTTTATGGCCCTTCTAGGTGTTTTTCATGACAGGTTTGCCCTTTACCCAGTCTCAGACTTCAGTCACTGAACAGTGCGTCCATCCAAGGCATGAATTTCTCTCACATAGTGGCGGCCTGTCTGTCAGACGGAACCCAGGGATTTAAAATCCTGCAGACAAATACACCTGCATGTGGAGAAACAGAGCTGCTGTTCTTTGGAGCAGTCTGAAACCTTTCAGCACATTACTGGGATTTTTCTGGGTATTTTTTTTTCTTCACCTAATCTTGTTGTCTGTGGATAACCCTCTTTGGCCTTTGCTTCAGATAAACCTGCCAGTGTTTTTAATCAAGCTGAAGTCATATTCATAGAGCCGCAGACTTCACAGTTGACTTAAGGTCTTAGCAAGGAGACAAAAGAACAGGCTGGCACTGTTGGAACCTGACAGATGAACAATACACAACCCCCCAATTTCACATAATGCTCTGTCTGTACCTCAGCCAAGACTGCTGGTACATTAGACAGATTTCTTTGTTTGTGTCACATGGCCGTGATTAAGGAGCGCACACGTACTCAGATGCGCGTCATCTCGGAATATTTTCCGCGGTACAGTATATTTATATTTCTCGATTCTCGAACGTGAGGTAAAGTCATTATGATGTGGCACATTCACGCTCGGCGCAGCTGTTAAAGCAGGCCGCCGATGAATAATGAGTTGTGTAACGCTTTTTATTTGTTTAATTCGGCTCCAAACCTCAGTCTAAATATAAATCGCGATCCGCAGCTTTTAAAAAATGAATGACTATGGATCGGAGGATCGTAAAAAATAAAACCAAGGCCCAGTAAAGCATGTTGATGCGCACATGAAACTTTTCACGCTGAGGCCATTTGAGGCCAGAGACTTTGGGGAAGAACTTCAACTTGGATTATTGTCTCTATGCTGAATTTTTGGAAATGATTGCATCCTCGTGTGAACTGCGAGGAGAAATTTCTGCCTGTGTGTCTGCAGCGACTGTGACAGTTTATAATGGGATTTAACCACAAGCAGACGACAATGAGAGGAGTAAATGTGTGCATGAAGGGAGAAAAATGGCTTGTTGGGAGGGAAGAAAAAAAAAAAAAGAAAGGGTGAGGATATTTAGTGTGAATCACCACAGGGGCCATATAACTGCCCTCCATTCTGCCACGTGTCTGTGAGGAAGCGCTGATCAATAGTGTGATTTAGGGGTTCATTCATGATGTCGACGCCCTCCAGAAGATACACCCACGCTCAGGGATACGGACGCGTAAAGGATGTAGTATACTGCCACCTCGGAGACCATCACTCATGTCTGGGCCGCGTTTGCTCGTATTTATCAACGTTAGTTGCTGCGGAAGAAGCAATTTATGTCTCATTATGACACAGTGTGGTTTATTTAGTGGGTTATGGCACATTTTCTCCATCTGTATAATTTATTAACAGGCTGTACAAGCACAGAGAGACAGAATCGAACAACGGGTGATTGCAGAATCCCAAAAAACATACAGTGATCTCTCTCTTATTGCAGCGATGCATCCAAAGCTTCCACCTGTCTCATTTAGAAGACATTGTCTGGACTTAGGTAGGAAAGGCTTCAGGTTGGCATCCACCAGCTGCCAGGTTGCCAATCATAGCACCATCCCAACCCACATCATTTTCAGTAAGGAAGGCTCACAGTATGGAGCAGTTGGATTTGGGTGGCGCTGTCTGCAACTGAGACCCGGTAACGGAAAAGCAGATGAAGATGAATTAATGTAGGACCTTAATGTCAAGTAAATTTTCACCAAACTGTCCAAACTTTGCAGCAATCATGGTGCTATAAAGATGTTAAAATGATGATGTCCTTGAGGTAAATACCGGTTACCAGTCTAACTATCACTACAAGTTTTCTATCACAAAAATGACACATCATCCAACAATAAAGATATAATTTTATGGTTTTGTCAGCGCCTGTTCTTAACCTGTTCTGGTTCTGGTCCAGTCCAAACACGGCTGACAAGGTGAAGGAGTGGAATCAGAATCAAAACAGTTCTCTTGGTGTTTGCGTGCATTTGTGTTCAATCGAGGTTTTCCGTTAGGCTACTGCAGGGTTAATAGTGTATATACCTTGCCCTTTAGTTTTTCATTAATTCATCTTCTTCTGCTGGGTCACAGGGGCAGCTTCCTGTCGGTGGTGACCCCACAAGAGGTTATCTGGGTCGGGACGGTGCTATGATCAGAGCACCTCAGTGGCAACCTGGCTGGGCCACCACTGCCGCTATGCCTTTTAGTCCTATCCATTAAAAAGAGTCTTGTGGCGTGAGGTCTTGTGTAATTCTTCTGAAATACGTGGCATTATAGACTGTTGCAGCAAATTTGTATCCATTTTTTGGGGACGCCCTTTATTTACAACTGCATTTCCATATAGAGTGTGTTTGCAGAGGTGGATTCTTCAACAATGAGGTACAAAAACGAACACAAATCGTAAAAAAGTCCTGCCACCGTTTTCCAAAGGCGCTCAATGCTCCACAGTGCTGTACTGGCAGAGCCGTCTTGACCCAGATAATGTACCAACAATACCTCAGACCAAAGAACGCCTGAGATTATCTACCAGCAACACGACTCCGCTTTGATGTTCTGTTTGCAGCAGCATTTCCACAGAAATGCAAACATCATTATCCCCGGGCCTTCTGGGGGGAAGTTGTCTTGTATTCCAAGTACTACGTATGTATGTGCTGCTAGAGACTGCAGTCACAAGGAGATCAACTACAGAGGTCTGTTGTCTGCAGGGTTCTAAAGATGAGGCAAACGTGTCCGTGAAGGTCGAGCACAACACGACGTATTGGGTTGAGTTTAGTCGATAGCTTCAAAGGAAATAATCTCTCAATTGAGTTTTTTCTTTTTTTTCCTGTGTTCTCTCGCCGTTCGACGGCTTTCTGCTGATATCAGAATAAGGGTATCCGTGAATTTCATCATCTTCTGTCTCTGAGCGCTATTCCTATTTAATGTGATGCCTGTTCTCATAAATGTTGGATCTCTTTCCTGAACTCAAAATGTGAAGTGTTAGCTGCAGGCGAAGAAACACAAGTGTGATAGTTTGATGGCTCCAGAGCCCTCTCATCACTTTTTATGATGGCTTCATGAATGACAGTAGGAGCATCAGTACTGTACTGTACTGTACTGCACTGCAAGAGTTCCCACCTATAAGACATTCAGGCCAATTGTTACTTGAACCCTTAAGAAATATTATCCCTTATGGTATTTACTGAAGGTGCACTCAGGTGTATTACTAAATAATTACTTTTTTCAAAAGCATACATTCTTGCGGGCCATACAGAGAGACTTAATGGGCCACATTAAGTCCACGGGCCTTGAGTTTGACACGTGATCTAGCATAAGGGTGCTCACACTTTTTTTTTAATAATATATTTACCCATATAACCTGGATATCTTACTCTCTACGTTATCATGTAACATGTTATGCTGTCTGACACAATACTATTCTAACGTTGGCTAAGTGATTAGCATGACAATAGAGTTACATCTCTAGTTTTTATTACTATTATTTTTTATGTCATAACTCAGGATCTATCAGCATTTATTTGGCGATGTACTGGTAGATCCTGATCTACCTCATCAAAACAACAGATTTACACCTGGGAGTCGTAGTGAAGGGCAAAATTTCCCAGAAAAAACAATATAAATAAAGGATAAAGCCCTGAAAATAAATAATAAAGTAAATGTAGCACAATGCAATATAAAAAGTAAATATAACTGGAACATACAAATAAAGCCGTTTTCCACATGTAGCGCCACCAGGTGACCAGGCTGCGCTATTACAGCACATTATTACAGCTCATTACTGTGGGCAACATTGAGGCTCTGTAAGTTTTGTGTGTGTGTGTGTGTGTGTGTCTGTTTGTATAGAACACTGTTCACATTCCTTGTTGAAAAATTCCTCTGTTGTATAAAGATTCTCATGTGCACAGCAGAGACATGTAGAGACAATATGAGAAAATACACTCCTGAGTAACATTATGGGTTCTGGCACGGCGTCATTCGGCAAATAGTCTGTCTCTTCTCGGTCCAACCTTTATGGAGGTGAAATACTATACAGCCGGAGTCGTCTTTCAATATATCAAACAGCACATTTGATATGATAGGCCTTCCCCATAACATTAGAATTATAGCTGTACACCGCAGGTAACCTAATAAAAACAGATGCTCCAAAGCAGACATGTAAAAAATAATGCAGTAACTCCATTGTATTCCACAAAATAGGATTTTTATTCTATCACCACATTCATTCCTTTTCTCTTTTTCTCCCCCCATAAACTCTGTGTTCTCTCTTTCTCTCTCTCTGCCTCCCTCTCTCTCTGTATCGTCCTGACACCAGGAGGTTTTGACTTTGATTAATGGTGATCCAAGCTCTGCATTAAAAGCCAGGGGCAGCAAGTGGGGCCAGATAAAAGTGGAGCACAGGAGCAGGGGATGGGGAAGATGCAGGGTGGAGAGAGGAGTGCAGGACACAGTCACCAATCACTGTCAGCCTCCTCGCCCCATGGTGACAGTGGGGGGTGGCGGCAGTTGGAGGGGACAACTGTGCCTCATCGGGCTGAACCTCACCCTCGTACGGGCCTGACACATTTTCTCTGACTGACTCTTCACACATACCCTCTCTCTTTCTCTCTCTTTCTCTCTCTCTCTGGACACAGACGCACATGTTCCAATGCTTTTTATATCACGTTTCCAGATAAAAATGGTCACTGTTTTTGTTTTTCTCGTTTTGTTGCAGGTGACAAAAAAAAGTTTAGTTCAAAAGTTATCTTTTGGATAACGCCAAGGTCACGCCGCACTGTTATTATGTTGGGTTGTTTTTGCCAATAAATCCGAAGATGATAGTTATTGAGTTAAGGTTTTTATTTTTGATTCAACAAGGCTGCCCAGCAAGAAACCCAGAATTTACTGGTATACTTTCATGGTGAAAATATTAGAGCTTTTTGTCTTCATCAATTTCTTGTTCATTTAATGCCTTGAACCACTTAAGGTATGTGACCTGAAAAATGCAATGAACAGAAAGAAAAGTCATGCCTAAGATTACTGTCTTTGGCAGAACAATACCAAGAAAATCATTGAAAATGACTACACATCAGCTCTTACATTGAACTCTTTTGAGCTACTTTTATCATCATACACTGATATAATTATAGTTGTCCAAACAAATGTACATTTAGTGGAACCAGGCAGTAAAAAGAACAAGAAATTAACTATAGAGGAAAAGAGCAGTATGGTCTACTTACGTAAACACACACACACACACACACACACACACATATATCTATATATAATATATATATATATATGTATATATATTATGTATGTATGTATATGTATATGTATGTATGTATGTATATGTATGTATGTTTATGTATGTATATGCATATATATACATATACATATATATGCAAGTAGACATTTAATCCTCATACTGGACTGTATGATGAAATGGGAAACATTTTGCTGTACGAAATCTCAGCTAGTTTAGTAATCTGGTATTTATAAAGTAGTACAACATACAGTACTGCACTTGTACTGGGACCTTGTTCCCACAGTCTTTTGGAGGTACTGCACCTCAGACCCCCTCTTTACTCCTACAGGAATGTCAGTGTGGAGTGCCTCTCCCCTGGGTCTGTCAGGAACTGTGTGTGCCTGTGGCCGGTAATTGATAATGCAGCCCAGGCGAGGCCAGCCCTGGTCAGTGGAGCGTGAACCAGCTTGAGAGGCAGAAAGCCTGAAGTGTAGCGAGGTGGAGCTCAGCCCTCGCACTCTACGTCAAGTGCAGGGAGGAGGGAGAGTCGGGGACGGGAGAGAGGAGGGTGAGAGGTGAGGGCCGAGGCAGGGAGACAGAACGGGATGTGTTCATACTGAAGGTAAACGGTTTGTTTGGGGTTTAAGGTTTGATATTTTTTTTGACACAAATACCTATGAAAAAAAACGCCGACTTTACTTTTCAAATGTTTATATTTCTTTTCAACAACTGCAGATTATGTAAAGGTTAAGGTATATAAAGGTCTAATGGAACCTGCTACCGGCAAATGTTTATAGTAGAGTTAAGTACAGGGAGGGAGGTAAAATAAATAATGAAAAAACATGTTTTTTTTGGTCCCATTCAGTTTGGAGAGGCTGCCATTTACTGCTTTAGTGAATAGAGGTTATTCAGGAATATGGTGAGAGGAAACCAGGTGGAGGAATGACTAGACCTCAGCAGCAAAACAGACCTGGAGCCAGGGGGCTATTAGGCAAAATACAGGGCTTGGGCTTGTATGGGGTTGCATTCATGCCTTCAGACGTGATGGGTGGAGGAGGGGTTTAGGTGGAGATTTCTTTTTGCACTGCTAAAGGTTGAGGAGATTTTAACATTTTTTTTTTACTAGCAGTCATGGAATCAGTTTTCATCAAATGCCATTGTGTGCTTCTGAATGGCTTTGATCAACGAGGTTTAGCACGGATTTATCTCTGAACGCTCAATTTCATAGGGCATTTGAGACGACATGAAAAATTTAGTCACAAATTCATAAGCTCCTAAGAAACACGGAGGTGGGACACACTCGGAGACACGCTATTTAAAGTTTAACCGCGAGGCGAACTGCAGTGAACAGGTCGAGTAGCAAATTTACTAATTAAACTTTGATAGAAACATACTGTACGTGTTTCCGCTGAGATGTGACTTAACGTATGGCTTACGTTATGTCACGTAAGGATATAATGATGATCGATAGAAAGACGGGTGAATCAATGGATGGATGAAAGGATAAATTGATGGATAGAAAGATAGATTATGGATGGATAGACGGATGGACGGAGAGATAAGTGGATGGATAGATGGAAGGATGGATGATAGGATAGTTAGAGGGATGAATGGATGGTAGGATAATTGGATGGATGGATTCTAGATGGATAGAATGAAGGATAGAGGGTTGGATGGAGTATAGGTAGATGTATGGATGGAATCTAGGAAGATGGATGGAAAGACCAGATTAAAAAGATGGATGAGAGATGGATGGATGGAGAGTAGATAGAGGGATGGAAGGTGGGATAGATAGATGGACGGATGGAATCTAGGAAGATGGGTGATGTAGAGTAGGAAATTGGATAGATGGTTGGATAGATGGATAGATGGATATATAGATGGATGGATGGATAGATGGATATATAGATGGATGGATGGATGATAGATAGTTGGATGGATGATAGATGGATGGATGATAGATGGATAGATGGATAGATGTATAGATGGATGGATGGATGGAGGATAGATGGATGGATAGATGGATGGATGGATGGATGG
Source organism: Paraplagusia blochii (assembly GCA_016785265.1). NCBI lineage: Eukaryota > Metazoa > Chordata > Actinopteri > Pleuronectiformes > Cynoglossidae > Paraplagusia > Paraplagusia blochii. The sequence goes on from JAFBJS010002956.1 coordinate 222,380, forward strand.
ATGGATGGATAAAAAGATAAATAATAGATAGATGTACGGAATCTAGGAAGATTATAGGTAGATGGATGGAGAGATGAATGGATGGAAGGATAAACGGATAGATAGATTATAGATAGATAGGACGGCTGTCCGTCCTGTCATACGTAAACTGAAACTCCACTGTCCAAACAAGGACAATTAACCTCTATCCAGAACCATTGATATTCACAGTAAATACTCATTCAACAAATTCACCGTATGCATCACCCAGACCAGCTCAGTCTTCGGAGGCTCCGACTGTGCAGACTCACCGTCACTTCCCTGCAACTGCACTCAAAGGTTGCGGATGATGTCATTCTCCCGTCTAATAAAATAACCACTTAGTGGCTTTTGAAGTGTGAGGAGCAGCAGGAGATGGAGGAGTGAACAGAAGACGCCAAAAAGTTAAGGGGAGAAGCAGAATCCTGTAGAGCTAAATTGACACCCCCCTGTGTCTGCATTCAGGTTTACTGGGGTTGAGGCCTGGAACAGACTGTAGAATCGGGCTGGTACAAGTTGTAACGAATAACCGTGCACATACTGTATTCTAGCTTTTTTTTTCTGATTTTAAGGGTTGTTTTTTTGCTAGAAAATATATTTGTTTGTCACCTGCAGAACTCTGGGTTTAAAAAAAAAAGATGGATATTTAAAAAAACTCCTCGGTGCCACAACTGTGCTCCTGGATAAGAGCCAGACTTACGGCAAGTGATGATTCTGGCAGACAGGGAGCGCTGCTCATATCACTGCAAGTGATATTTACCCTGTGTCCACACTCTGGTGCTGTAGCCCATCCTGGCAGCCGTATCTTGGCCCGACTCGGATGTTGTCCCACGCTGCCAGAAAATACCTGACTGTGACTCTAATCAGCTTCGACTCAGCTTGGTACCTGGACGGTTATTAAAGTGGAAGTCGCACGAAAGAAAATTTACACTGTTTGGAGCCCGCTGTTGTCTGCGCCATGTGGGGTTTGAGTCGGACAAGGAACACGCAGTCTGTGCTCTAGAATTATTTATCATCTTGTAAATGTCTATATTCCATAAAAAAAAATGTTGGAACTCCAGTGTAGGAATCTGTCGGCTATAACACAAGATGAGAAAAAGCAGGAGGGAGAAATGAAAAAATCAGAAATGGGAAAACTAAGGCCCGGGGACCAGATGTGGCACATTCAGCATTTTTTTCTGGCCTCCTCACTTCTGTACATTTTCACTTACCTTAGTTCTCACAAACACTTCATCTATCAGCTCCAAACCCAGAACCATGTCCAATCTAAGGCCAACTGTGGCCCTTGAATGAAAAAGTGTGCCCTCCATTGGATTAGATAGTTTTTACATTTCCCGTGTGTCCATTAACCCTTTATGAACCTCTGCTATGAACGATCTTCTAGGAAAGCAAAGCTACCAGTGAAAATATACTTATCTGAATTTATATCTGTATATATTTATATCTGTATATGTATATGTAAATATATATACATATTTATATATGTATATATATTAAATATATATATACACATACACACAATATATATGTGTATATATGTAGGTATGTATTTATCTATATTTAAGTATGTGTCTTTTTATGTTTGTATTATAATATTGCACAGAAAATGTAACAAGCGCTGTTTCTATACCTAAGGTACAATTTGCTTTTAGTTTGACTTTTTTTTTGTTTTTGTCCCCTGTGTCCCACAGCTCCCTCTATAGTTCCCATCATGCACCAGATCAGCTCCACCATGAACAGCTTCACTCTATCATGGCCACAGCCGGAACAGCCCAACGGCATCATCCTGGACTACGAACTGCGCTTCTATGAGAAGGTGAGCTCACGCTGCATGTGTGCATGTAGTTGTTATGGTAATAAAATGCAGTGTAATTTTCACCGATGGTCCAACAAAGGAGTTCTCAGCCGTGCAGGTTTGTAGTCCTGTCACCTTTTCTGGAGGAGAGTGTGAGATATCACCCCCCCAGGGTGATAATATGCTTCTTTCCATTGTGGTCACTCCCTCACTTCCACTGCTCCTTGCTTTCTGTTGCTGATTAAGTGAATAGGTTGACCCCTGCTCCGGGCCCACTTTGCACGGTGCAGCCACCTGTCCCGCTGTGAAAACGCATTGCGTCTGGGGGAAGTACCATCGACCTGGAGGGAGTACCATCGACCCGTCTACTTTCACACAATAAGTCTGCTTTATTAAGTCCCCTAGCCTACAACACAGCACCTATGCCGCTCCGGTATTGACCTGTAGGCTTTTCTCAAGGTGTGGACATAATGATACTGCGGGACGAGATACTCGGCCTTTTTGTTTGGACCCTTGTTTGTCCTCCTGAAGCTGATCAATATGTATACAGTTGGTCCTTGCACGTATTTTTGCCATCAGTCTTTGTCACTTGGCTCTTGCAGGACTTGGACCAACCTCCACCAATACTATAAATCTTAAAGTAAACATGTCCAACAGGTCCAATGTTTCTCTCCTATTTCTCAAATAATATTTTGGTGAACTCCATGAATCAATATTAACAACCTTATCCTTAAGTCAAGGTGTGTCAAAGATAACATTTTCCTCAAGGGAGGACTACAATTGTGTCTTTTAATGATGTTCTAGGTTGAGTTTGTCTCCGATAATAGCTACATCGTCTCCTCCGCTGCTGGAAGGGCCACAGCCATTAGCCCATGCATATCAATGAAACCTAATCCTATTGATTTTATGTAGTGCGTCCTCTCACAAGTAGATGAGCGCGGCGTAATCGCAAATTAGGGAATTAACGAGGACATGATTGCTAATTGAACGGTGGATAATTCAGGTGATGGAGAGGTTGCGCTCGGCTGTGTTTGCGCCCTTTTGTCCATGAACCTTCACGTGTCCTTCGGTGCGACTCTATTGCAGTGCGCTGAGCTGCTCCGTATTGTTCTTCCCACACCGTGACACAGGACTGAGATTCTCACATAAATGTTTTTTTTTTTTTACATGATGGAACTGAAAAAAAACCTCAGGGACCAAACACTCCAGATTAAATTAAATAAAAATCCCACTTTTATCTCGCAGAATGTGAATAGAAGGGATAAATGATGAGTATTTCAGTCTCCAGTTGCTTTAATAGCCGTGAGAACATGATATGTTGGTTTTGATCCTCACTATTTTGGAATCCAGTCGTAGGCGGGATTGGACGAGTCGTTGGGCTGCTGAGCTGATGACGACTACTATAATATGATCACTGAATATTGTTCAGAAGCAGGTCTCATTTATTCAGTATATGTACACGTGACAGAACAGAGGAGCAGAGGTGGAGAAGGTGCAGTTGAGATCCTTAGGATGAACCAGTCAGAGTGGGGAGGAGAATAGAGTGGAGGCAGGAGAGAACAGAAGGAGCAGAACAGAGGAGAAAGTGTCACCCATGATCTTTGTTAAGAGTGTCAGCTAAGGTGAAGGGAAAGGTTTTACAGGACGGTTGTGAGACCAGCCATGATGGATGGATTAGAGACACTAGGAATAGGTAGAAGACAGAGGTGGAGGAGTTAAAGATGCTGAGATTCCCTTTCGAAAAGGATGGACAGGATCGGGAATGAGGTCATTAGATGGAAAACACAGACAGGAAGGTTTGGAGAAAAAGAAGAGAGAAGACAGATTGAGATGGTTTGGACATGTTCAGAGGAGGGACAGTGGTAGAAGAATGATCCTAGAGATGGAGCTACCAGGTAGGAGACAAAGAGGAAATTGATGGATGCAGTGAGGGAGGACATTGAGGTAGTTGGAGTTAGAGTAGAAGATACAGAGGACAGGGGGGGAAAAAAATTAACTTACTGCAGTAGCCCCTTTAAAAGATGAATAAAATTATAATTTAAAGTCTTTATATTTCTGACTGAATTCCCACAGTGATAAAATAGCGATGCAGCTTGTTTGTCATCAGGGTGAAAATGACTAATCCTCCAGCAGCTCTCATGTTGGTGCAGTCAGCTCCTCAGAGTGTCACATTAATGCCATCATTTTAATTAGTATTCCTGTGTTTTCCATTTTGAAAAGCCACGCTAAATGCTCTCCTTTTTATATCCATCGTCTGATGCCTAAATTAATCTGTGTGTAGTCACACTGTAACAGTTCCGAGGCTGATTGTCTCAGTGTTCCTGGCACAGTCAGACAGTTCTTTTCACAGTAGAGCGACGTCTTCATCCACGCTGCAGCTCTTTGGAAACCTCCTGTACCTGTTTACAATAGCTGGCTCTGCCACTGACGCACAGAGGAGCGGTGATTCAAAAGTCAAAAGAAGTTCAATCTTTCCTACGCAATAGTTTGACTTTGGGTAAAGATTTGGGATTTTTTTTTTTCGTCTTATTGGAGGCTCACTCTCTGAAACGGGGAAAGTTTGCAGTGTGACATTGGACAAAGGTCTCCAGATGGTCTCCTGATTTTTAAAAAAGAGGACATTGTGTTTATATGACCTTGTGTGGCACAGCCAACGGAATTGCCCTTTGGATATAAACACATTTGGTCCTTTTTCCTCTTTTCGGTTGCTGATCATGTATTTCCTTCTGAAAAACCCTGGTGCAAACAATGGACAACTCAGAAGAATCCAGGTGTAACATTATTCCTTTCATTTGAGTTTGTCGTTCCTCTCGGACCAATCCCAGGACATGTTCATGACTCGTCCAGGTAATGGACAAGGTTTTTCTAGGAAACTGGACGTTCTCATCGAAGAAGCTTTAATTCTGATATCCGGTACCAGGTGAACTGTATCCAACCCATAGTTCCTGGTAACTTGTCAATAAATATTCTTTGACATCCAGGTCAGGGGAGATCAGTTCACCTGAAGACCGCTCTTCCATGAGGGGTGAGACGTTTTCCAAAAAAACCTAATGTCCACTCAACAAACAAAACCTTTTTCCTCCCAGCCTGGGCAATTATTTAACTTGCAAATGCAGGTGGTGTTAAGTTTTGGCTCATGGGCCACGTCTGGATGCAGATAGATGAAGCATTTGTCTGAACTAAGATAAATGATGAGTTAAGTCGTGAATCTTTATTCACGACTTTACTCATCATTTATCTTAGGCTAAAAAGAGGCTAAAAGTGTTTTATCCTTTGATAAAACACTTTTAGCCTCTTTTTCACTGTTTACTGGGAAAATGAGGGCAGAAATAGGCCAAAAGATAATAATTATATGAATTAAAAGTACAACTTTTGTACAAAAGTACAAAAAGACAAGTTCGGCCAAGATTATAAAGCCAAATGGGCCACATCTGGCCCCCATGCCTGAGTTTGCTCAGGTCTGGATTAACCAAAACCCAGGACTCTATGCTAGCTGCACCTCTGGAAAGTCATGCTAACCTTTACACTATGTAATACTTGTTATGTTTTGGTGATGACCGCTGCTTAAGTCATTGAAAATTATCACCTACATCTACACAAGTGAAAGAAAAAGAATACTGATTTTTTTTTTTGAGTTTGGTCCTTCCTGCGCCATTCACGTCGCCGTGCCGCCAAGACTAGAGGCCAAATGGTTGTCCTCTCTGCAGATACTTTATTCTGCAAACGCATAAATGTATAAGGCTGCTTTTACCAATTTTCCTTGAAGCTTCAATGGTCGCCAAAGGCTGTTCTCCCAATATGTTTTTCTCCCCTCTCTAAACCACCTTCTCATTATAGTTCAAGTGGCCAGAGGACCCTGCAAAGTGGGAAGCAAGATGAAATGACTTTTAAGGTTCTTTGGTAGAAGGGGAAAAAAAAAGAACATATGATACCAGTCCACCGTTCTTCCCATTTTTCAAGCACTCCATTCATTGCATTTCCTAAAAATTTCAGGGAGGGTGGAAATAACTCGGTGTAGCCGAGGTCAGGCCCTCCATTAAGGCTGGAGCAGGAGCAGCTAGTGGCTCTGGTTACTGATGGCTCTGTGAGTGCTGCTGTCAGAGGGAACATGTGTTTGTGTGTGGAGTCGTCATCGCCGGTTCAGGATGTGTCCTCTCAGTGTGACAGCAGCCCCAGTGGGAGAAGGTTGAGCAGGAACAACCAGCCCTCAGCCTTTGGCCACAGTCTGGAGCGGAGAATCATCTGCATTTTGGCTCTGAGTGGCTGCTTCTACCTCACATAAAATTAGCTGTTCTTCAGAAGAGAAGCCAATAAGGATATTATTAAATTCTCATGCCGTCAGGGAGACAGAGGTGCAACACTGTTGAGGAGGTGCAGAGATACCGTACGGACTCCTAACGGCGTTGCATTTAATTAGAAGAAATAAAGGCCTTTTAGAGCAGGGATCCAGATAGTGATGTGAATTTTCCCAACGCTTGACTTCTTCTCTTCCATTGTGCGTGTGTGGAAATAACATAACATGGATGAGCTCTTTTCAGTGGTAAATCAAAGCTAAGAAGTAAAGACTTGAATCAGCTTAATGATAATCTTGAACCCAAATGACAAGCATCCCCACTGTTCCCCCGTCAAGTTCATAATGTTAACATAAATTATAGCATATTATTTAGTCTATACTAGTACATAGTAAATAGTGTGTACTATAACAAATACTACTAATATATAGATGCCATATCAGGCATGAGCTTTGCAATCCGGCCCACCAAATTAATCCAAATTATGGAATTTGTTTGAAATGCATATGCACTTATACCTTATCCCTGCAATGCCCACGTTTTCCCAATAGATAGAATTGCTAAGGTAACTAATTTAGCCTTTGTGGCATGACATTGCTCTTAATTCACAAAAAGATTTCAACGTCCAAATTTAGAATCAACTGTGGCCCTCAAGTCAAGTTGCACACTCAAATTGACATTTATTATGAAGTCACGGCCAAAATATAATTACTGTGTGGACCAAATTAAGGACCGGGGCCTGAGTTTGACAAAAAAATATGCCCAGTCGTATTATATATACATATATATATATATATATATATATATATATATATATATATACACAGAGTAACCTTAACCAACATTACAAGTTTCTGCAATTTCTGATTGTGAAGAATGTGCCACCTTAGAAGGACCTGCCCCCCATTTTGGGAACCACTCGTGTAAGGAGATAGGATTACAGGAATTTCCAGGCGACTGTATCATCACATTTTTGTGTTTATGTCTGTCAGTTGGCACCGACTGATTAAAGCCAACACAGCTTGGATAGAAAATATATGTCAAGAAAGAAAATCTCACTACAAATAGGTAGACACGGGAGTGAAAAACTCATTTTAGCAGCAGTTCAGGAGAATCAAATACTCTGTCCGGATGCATCCCAGACCACCTCTGAATATCAGATAAAACCTGTCTCTATAACCCACCTTCAGGGGGTTCATGTGTGTTCTTGGCTTCAAAGAATGAAGGAAACTGAAGAAGCTGAAAGAAGAACTCACTCACCTTCTCCTGCTTTTCTACTCTGCCACACTTGTTCAAGGTGTGTTTATTGTAGTAAAACATCACTGGCTCGACTGTTGATGTGCAACGCACTTGTACAATCACAGAGATTAAAAATGTGAGTTTGAGTTTGCTAAGACTGCAGCAAAAAAAAACAAAAAAACATTGTAGGCATGTGATTTCTGAGGAGAAACATCAGAATGTCTTTGGAGGTTCATATATGAGGTTAGGGATATACATTTTACAACTTGAACACACATAAAAGTTTTGTTTATTTTATTTTCCGGAGAGGGGTGGACTTTTTCTTTTTTCTCTCCCACTCTGACACATTTGTTGGTGAGTGTGTTATTTGAATCTATCCGAGCCTGTAAAAGGGACACATGGTGTCCAACTCTGTCTGCTTGTGCCAGGTGGCCATGCGGTCCATTTTGGGTGCTTGGCAGGAAATATTTATTAAATTCTTGCTCTTTATTAATTATTTTAATCTCTTTTTTAAGCAGCGAAAGAAATGTTAAAAACATATCTGGTCTGATTGAAAATTCCACACCTTGAAAATGTCATTATTTAAATTATTTTTGCTAATAATTATCGCAAAAGTTAAATATACATTCATTTCCAATGACCCTCTATCATTCTTAAAGATTTTTTTTTTTTCACGCCAAGTTTGTTCAACTGACTTTGAGGGGTGGTGACACAAACAATCAACTCCCAACAGCGCCGCCTGTCTGTCACCTCTGGCCATGCTTTTGATTGGCTGTTCCACCATCTGCTTTTCCACCTGCAACACTGTCTTTATTTAGCATCTTAGGGTGTAGTTCTCCTAATCCCCACTTGACTGGCAGCAGGGGCGGACCTCTCATGGCTGGAAGTCCCTATTGGCTTGGCCTTTGTTTTTGGCTGTCCCCTAACCTGCTGCAGTGCCAAATGCCAGCTCATTCTTAAATGGCAGGCATGCGTATGTGTGTGTGAGCCTGTGTGCATGGAACTGTGTCATATAATCCCCATTTGACTGGCAGCATGAAAGGAACATTCCCGGCCCCGGAGAAATGACACCACCCACCTTTGGCGGTTTGCCGTCTGTCGGCTCACCTGTCCTCTATTGAGCTCAACGGATGGGGCGTGGTCCTCAGAGACGGGTCCTATAGCTCAGTGGTCCCCAACCACTGGACCGGGGACAGGTACCAGTCCATGGGTGAATTGGTGCCGGGCCGTAGAGAAATACTGTTTCCTTTTGGCCCCATCTGTCTATTACTTCCACTTGATCCATACCCATATCAACAACAGAACTGACCAATAGAATGGCTAAGATTCCATCATCAATAATTCAACTATATTTGATTAGGAAGTAATGCAGTGAAGACAACAATAAACTCAAAATGACAAGATTCTAACTTTTTATACCGGTCTGGTAGCAGAAAGTTATAGGCTGTGTGCACTTGAGAAATCCTTGTTGTGCCCATGCACAATTAATTTGGGTAGGAAGATTTTATAGGTAGGAAAATATTTCAGAACACCGGGAATTTGATTTTATTAAGGTGTATTTATCTGCCAACTTAACGACCATCCGTGAAAATAGTACCAGACATTTAACCGGTCTGTGGCGCAATAAAAGGAACATTGCGATAGCTGTAATACATAAAACCAACCCTTGATCTCTTGATGAACTTAAATATGTTTGATAACATGAACATGTGACCAGGTTTCCCATGGGGCTTTGCAGCTTTTGCATTTTCACCAAATACAAAAACCGATGTAGAGAAAGGACTTTTCTAATTCTGTGTGATTTGTATGCAGCGTGTAGAGGGACGAAAAGATTTCTGTGTGATTTCCTGCAGAATAGGTCTGGAAAATGATTGAACTTTCTAAACCAATTACATTCGGCGTCTCATCTGTAAGCGTCTCTCTTCCTCCTCAGTGATGGAATGAGACGGCATTGGTGCAATGTTTCTCCCGTCCTAAGCCCAAACATTTGTCTTCATCAAGCGCAGAGTGTCCAATAAGAGCTAATGTGATTGCTCACATCATTATGTTGGGGGCAGATTTCATAACTTTGTTTACCTTGTACGCTCAATGACGGAGCAACCGGAATGATTCAATTACACCAATCAGATTGGATAATGATTTCGATGTTGGTTCTCCAGCCTCCACTTTCTTATCGCTTCCTGCCGTCATCTTTTACTCTCTCTCCTCCCTCGTCTACATTTTCACTCCACTCTGGTGGGTTTTGTTTTGTTCATATTTATTTTGTAAAATTCTCCATTAAAGAGTAATATGTTTACCAAACTGACGTAACACCAGGGCCTGTTTGCAGTGTTTCCCTGAGATTATTTCTTGAAAAATGTCCATCTCTTCTTTCAAGTGTCCCCTCCTCCTCTAGAACATGTCAGCAGCTAGGTATCAGCAGCCTGCAGCTGTGGGTGTAGAGTGGGTCGGTCTTATTTTCTGCCTGTCATATTTACTCTGGGTTATGGGAGGGTGACAGGACTAAGTAATTACTGATTCCCCCTAAAGCAGATATAGTTCCTCCAAGAAGCCCAAAACTCAGCAGTGCAGCGTATGGTTCCAGACCTATAGAGGGAACCACTGAGTACAGAGGGCAGGGAGACTCAGACTCCTCAAATATATAGCCTCAAAGGCTAATGCCTCAAATATATGGTGCAATAAAAATTGTTATCTATCCATCCATCTATCCACCTATCTATCCATGCCTCTGTCTGTCTTTATGTCTGTCTGTCTGTCTGTCAAAGAAGGCGTTGAGACTAAATAATATATCTTTGGGTCATTTACGACATTGAGACAAAAGACCAGGAGGACACAAAGATTTATCTTTACCCTTTCAACAGAGCCAGACTTCATCTCTTCACTCTCTCTAGATCGGTATTTGTCTCTGTCTGTCCATACGTCCAAAGGTCCACCCGTCTGTCCGTCTGTCCGTCCGTCTTTCTGTTTAACTCTCTATCTGTTTGTCTGTCTGTCCCTCCGTCCATCTCTCCGTCCCCGTCTCTCCGTCCATCCATCCACCTATGTGTCCATCTGTCCATCTATCATCCATCCATCCACCCATCCATCCATTTATCCGCTTGTCTGTCCGTCCACCTATCTATCCATCATCCATATATCTGTTGGTCTGTCTGTCTGTCTCTCTCTCTGCCTGTCTGTCAACCTCCACCCCTCTGGATTTTCTTCTAGCTGCAGCCTAATCTCACTACAGACGCCATCTGCAAACATTAAAGTATTCACTTTGTCGTGGGATTATACAAATACAGGACAAATGCAACAGTGTCAATAACGAGGCTTTAATTTCCCAGAGCTGCTCATTTATGACCTGCTGTTGGAATTACTTTGTTCCTGTTAAAGGAACTGGTGATCATTTGTGACACTGTCTATTTTTTTTTTTACATTCCTTGGACTGACATTTTTGTTGCAAATATTAAAATTCTGTTTGAATGATAAGTTATCTTAGTCACCTGGTGGTGAGGGCTGGACATTCCATAGCTCACTACCTGTTTTTAAAGAGTGCGTTAATTTTAAGGAAATAATTTCTCAGGTTACGTATTTGATACAACGACTAAAGTTGCCTTATTGTCTGTTCTTTATCTGTTTTATTTTGATTTGTTGTTTCCATCTGCTCTCTATCAGAACTTAACTGCATTTCCTCTATGTCTGGGTTACAACAAACACTGAAATAGTTCCCAATTCATTAGACTTTTGTTTCCTGTGCTGTGTTTTATCTGCATTTATTTAATTTGTTTTGGTTTATTTTCAGTATCACATTGGTCCGTTTGCCCAACAGTTCTTCACAAAATTATAACAGAATTCCTCAAATCTTTTTCCATTCTGTTTTCTCTTTTCCTGCTGCTTTTTAGTGTAATTGTGCAAAAAAAATAACTTAAACCTGCACTCTGTGCTCTCCTCTGACTTCAGGACCACGCAGAGATTAATTCCACCATCCTGCGGAGCCAGACCAACACCGCTCGAGTGGACGGTCTCAGGCCAGGGACGGTCTACGTGGTGCAGGTGCGGGCAAGGACTGTAGCTGGCTTTGGCAAATACAGCAGCAAGATGTGCTTCCAAACCCTCACAGATGGTAAGGATCAGCGAGCCAGGAGACACAGCTTTCTCAGCCTCTCTCTCCCACATACACATACTGATGCAGGCAAACTCTATCGAACCAGAGCAGAGCGACTTCCATTGTATGTGCGGCCGCTTTACTGCGGGTTTCGGGGGAGGGAGCGGGAAGGAAGGGACAGAAGGGGGAGTGAGATCTTTGATTGCAGATCTAATTTTACAGCTAAATTAATTTCCTTCGCAGCCAGGTTTGGGTGTGATCGGAAGTGTGTGGGTGCTTTCGACGTGTAGCCGAGTGTCTTTTGTTTGTGCAACTATCTGTGCGTGATCCAAAATGCTTAACTAATTGGTTTTTCACCCGGTCCTTCTGTTGTTGGAGTGCTGTCCCAGAATGCATAGCTGTGATTAGTAGTTGATGAGCTTATATGAGCTTTTTTTTTTTTTTTTTTCATGGGGTGGGGTTTGGACTGTTGGAGAGGAAGAGGAGCTGACGAGGAGCTCCAACACCTGCTCTCCTGGCAGAGCTGTGGAACCATGTTAATTAGTCCTGGTGCAAGGAGGTGTTTTTTTTTTTTTTGTGCAGATACTCGGTTTAAATGGTTTTGCATATCTCTACTCCATGAAGCTCTTCTTCATAGTTTTGCCAGGAAGTGAAATCATTACTAATATGATTCAGTCTGGATGGTTGGTTCACAGCACGATACCGTCTGGATGGATTAAACATCCCACTGAACGTGTGCTACACTCATAAGAGAGACGTCTTATTATAAAATACTCTAGGACGTCAGCACTCCATATTTCAAAGACGTGTTTATTGTTTAATTAGATATTAATGTTTTAAAAGACCATGGGACGTCTTTCTGCTTACTTATAAGGCTCTTCATGGTTCTGCACCTTTCTATACGGTGGAATCAAACCCTATCAACCCACTAGAACACTTGGTTCCTTAGGCGCAGGCCTTCTTGTGGTTCCACTCATTTCTTAATCTAGATTTGGAGTCAAAGTCTTCAGCTACCAAGGAACTCTGCTATGGAACCACCTGCCGGCTCCAGTCCAGGGGGGTAGACGCAGTCTCTACTTTCAAGTCTAGACTTAAGACCTTTTTGACATTGCCCAGACCCTACAGGTGTGGTTGTAGACCCTCCTGTGAGGCCTGTGGCTGGACTTTGGGTCCTAGATATGGTCCTAGATATGCTTTGCCGGAGGTCCTTTTGTACATTGAGTCTTCTCTTGCTGTCCTCTATCTCTCTCTCTCTTTTCTTTCCTAACACTTTTGGCCGGGGACATCATGTCCCTGGAGTCTCCACCCCCTATGCCCCCAAAACTCCATGGCCGTAAACTGGACTCAGCACTTAGCCATAATCTTAATCATGGACCAACTCCCCTTGGATCTCATAGTCTGTGTCCTCGACCCAGGATTACGCTTTTGTATTGACACTGCCTGGACTTTAAAGAACCTTTGTGTAGCTAACCTGTGTAGATCAATTAAATTAGATTTGTTTTTTCTTGCCTGTCCGCCCTGGGTGAGGATCCCTTCCACTGTTGACCTCCCAGGCCTGGGGGTTTTTGGGAGTCGTTCCTCAGCCGTGTGAAGGTCTATAAGGTCAGGGAGAATCTTCCTGTTTACTGGGTCTTGTTTATCCTCGTAATTGTTTGTGAAGTGCCATGGAGTGCCAGTTGCTATGATTTGGCAAAAAATAAAAATGAGGTTGAGGTTGAATATTGGCAGAGTATGTTTATTATTTCAGCTCTTTACCTGCAGTCATGTTCACAGCTCGACTTCTTTCTCATCCACCTCATTGGTTTATAGTTGTTCCATCAAACACGCGTGCCTTCGAGCAACGACGCCCAACACTGATTTGCACAAACACTGTTTATGTTCCATCACTTGGCCCGCTGCCACAGCACAACATTCTTCATGGCAATTAGGATCAGATGTTAAAGAGCTGCTGATCACACCCTCAGTTCCTCCTCCTCTCACTTTTCCACTTCTTCTCTCATTTGTCTGTGTCGGGAAGACACTTCCCCGCGTCAACTCCACACCCCAACCCTGTTTTTTTTTTTCTTTTTCTTTTTCTTTTTCTAATCATATCATCGCTGTTGTCTACATGTCAGCATGTCTTCATACACCTCCACAGGGTGTCTTCCCACCTTCTGGGACGCACAAACACACAAGTGGATTTGATTGGCAGGTGTAGGACTGTAGGGGAAGAGAGTCCGTCTGTCTGTCTGTCAGGAGAGTGATGGAACAAAACAGATCTTTAGACTTGGACCTAAAGTTATCAGCTAAGGCTACAAGGGTTATAATCATCACCTTTTTTCCACATGGCTTGGTTTTTTATTGTCGCAATCACTTGGTGAAAAATGACCAAAATCATTTCCAGGACAGACTTAAGGCCAGGAAAGGCCAATCAATCTCCTTTGGGCAGAGTTTGCCAGGCTTTTCAATCCTTCTTAGTCTTAGAGATACACCGAGGCTGCGACTAAGAGCGCCCTCTGCAGCCTAGATCAGGCATGGGCAACGTTTTGAGTTGCGGGCTACAATTGGTGCAAAATAGGATGACAAAAATAAATAAGTCATGCACAAAGTGTAAAATTCTACTGCAAACCAATTATACAGTTTGGTGTCCTTAAAGTAGCTCATAGTTTCACAAGGGTTGTACTATATGGTTGCAGTATCCAAGTATTTGTAGAAGTAGTCCACCAGACAGCTCACGCAATGTAGAGTATGGTACAATCTTCACCAGGCAAGGGCAAACTAAGGTCCGGGGGCTGGACGTGGCCCATGGAGGTTTTTGATTCAGCCCAACCAAAATTGTCCAAGTTATTATAATTATATTATCATTATAGTTCTGGCTTTTCCTGCAATCATGCTTTATCCAAAATGTCTGTAGAATGAAATAATCAGATTTTCACAATGTATTGTAGATGTTTTGACTGTATCTTTGCAAACAACCTACCTGGCTGTATGTTCTTCTCTGACTGGCAGGTTAGATATGATTGATGCCCACCTGTATACAAACACACACCCACCCACACCCACGCACACTTTTTAAACAGCATCTCTCTCCTTTTCACACTCTCCCCGTCTTTCTGTCATTCTCCTGGTTTATCAAACTCAACCTGTCAGGGAGTCCTGCAGGAGCTGGCAGGATTCCAGTCGACACCTCTCGGCGGAGGGCTTTATGTTCCTCCTTATCCATTAGCACATCTTATCTAACACTTTATCTGCCAGACCCACAGCTCTAAACACTTGCCCTTCTCCAGAGAACTTAGGGACCATCTCAACAGAACAAAATGAAAAAAATATATAATTCTGTTAACGCTGGTAACTGACCTTTGCAGTTTTTCTTTTTTTTTCTTATTATTGCATCATAAAAGGCTGAAGCTATAACAGTCACACTCCCACTTATCCCACTGCTGCATAAGATATATTAATTAGTAAAAGTTCTGGAGTGTATGCAGGCCAGTGGAGGCTAAATACTGCAATAATCTTATATAAATCTTAATGTGACTCTAAATTGAAGTTCAGAAAATAGAGCTGACCTTTATTTCATAAGGTATTCTATATGTATTAGTGTCTCTGTAAAATCCAGTAAAAAATATCATTCACTTAAATCAGACCTGAGCAAACTAAGGCTCGGGGGACCAGATGTAGTCCGTTTGGCATTATAATTGGGCCCACCAAAGTTGTTCAAATTATACTGCTAATTTATATTATGATGATCCTCGTGCCTTGTCCTTCTGCCAACATAGCAAAACTTGCAACTCGCTAACAACTTGTTATTTTTAAGAACACACAAGAAGAATTCATCATGTTTGTGCTTTAATGATCAAATCCGTGTTCTACACCGGTCAATTCTTCCTAAATTCACTTTTTCTCCACATGTCTAATCACTAGTGTTAGTGTTTCTGAAGGTTTCCAGGCTGTTCTGACCATAATGATTGAGGTCTTCATAGTCATACATATTGATTAGCCACTGTAGCCCATGGCTTTAATGCACAGATATGACTCCTTCGTTGCCATATCCTTTCAGCAGATTTCAGCTTCTTCAGTCATTCTTGGGGCTAACTAATTTAACATGTTAAGAAAAATAATGTGTCATGGGTTTATGCACTTGATCTTGCTTTTTATATTATTTATAGCCAGCATTTTCTCAAACGGTCCTGTGAGCGTATGCTACTGCGTTGGAGATATTGGTCTTGACATTTCTGCTTTTTTTTTATTTCTTATTTGTTTCACAGATGATTTCAAGTCGGAACTGAGAGAGCAGCTTCCTCTGATCGCAGGGTCAGCTGCAGCCGGGGTGGTCTTCATTGTTTCCCTTGTTGCCATCTCCATCGTCTGCAGCAGGTAAACACTGCTCTACTTAATGAAACATGTTTGACAGAAACAAGAGAGAATCAAAAATCAATGAGCTTTGGCCGCCACATGATGCCGCAGGCAATGACAGAGAAGTGAAGGTGCCGTAAGCTCACAATTGTGCAAAATGTATATAGATCCATGATTCATTTAGTAAAAAAATATAAAAAAGTAGAATTAAAAATTATAAACCAAATGTAGACAAGTAAAAACAAAACATATAAACAATATACACAAGAAAGATACAATAAAAGCATAGAAAAAATGTTTATATTTATATATATACAATCAAATCATATATATATATAAGGAAATTATTAACTCTGCATATATGTATATATGTACATATTTATATATGTATATGTTCCATATATATGTACGTTTGCATATACACATATATAAACACACATGTACAAGTTTATGTGAATTCAAATGTGAATGTTCAAAATGACCATTTGACAATATATTGATCATTTGCAAGACAATGTATTTCACCTTACATTTAGTTGGTGGGGTATGTATTCTTAGCTGGTAAACTAATTTGGCAAAAATAAGTATATACATATATTTACGTGTTTATATTTGTTCAAACAATCATAGATAGATAGGTAGATGATAGATGGATGTATATACTGTATGTATGTATATATGTATGTACAGATGTATAGGCACATATGTAAACACACTTGTACAAATGCACAGGTATTCAAATGCAAATGGTCATTTTGTATGTATTTGACATAATACAAGACAATATATTTCTTCTTACATATATTTGATGTGATTATATGTATGAGTCCTTAGCTGTTTTGGCAAAAATAAGTATATACATGTATGTATATTCACGTGTTAATAGTTATATATACAATCATACATAGATAAATAGATAGACGTACATGTATATGTACCCATATATATGTACAAATGCATTGGCACATATGTAAACACAGATGTACAAATGTACATGTATTCAAATGTAAATGGTCATTTTGTATGTATTTTACATACTACAAAACAATATATTTCACCTTACATATATATATGGTGTGCTTATATGTATGTATTTTCAGCTGGTAAACTCATTTGGCAAAGAAACCTGTGAGTTACTGCACGGCCCTGGTAATTTCTTCAAAGTCTCTGCAATTTATCACATTGTTCCCGGCACCATCTTGCTCCTCCTTAGATGTATGAAAGTCAGATTTTCTTTTAGCCTCCATGAACATGTGAACAAGTAAAGCGTTCATCAAATGAACCGTGTTCTTTTGATGCACGGGCAGAGGAGACGGATGAAAAGCGGAGAGATCCAAATCCGAGTCTAATTAAATATCATCTCATTTTCATAAACCTAATTTACCGTCTCTAACCCTGCGCACCGACGCTGTTTCAGCCAAGACCTAGTTCCTCATCCGCTCTCTGAATGTTTACTCCTCCCTCAGGAAAAGGGCCTACACCAAGGAGGCTGTGTACAGTGACAAGCTGCAGCACTACAGCACAGGAAGAGGTGAGTCCACCTGGATATTCACAGTTGCCAGAACCCAGTTCTCCGTCCCATATTTCCAAAATATCTGTGTCAGATTTATTTTTTTAATGAGTAACTTGACAACAGTTTTGTTGTTTTGTTTAGCGTAGCTCTGAGACCTAATAAGGTTGACGTAATGTCTGTAAAAAATGCACGCAGCAAATTTTAGTTACATGAAAAAGGGTCACGTCGTGATACATAACGAAACAAAATCCCTTAGCAGTTCTGGTGCTGAGATTAGATAGTGCAGGCCTGGGCAAAACTTTGGAGGAGCCTGGTTAGGAGCAGATAGCTGGAGCAGTAATGCGAACCAAGATAAATGACTTGTAAAAGTCACCCATAAAGGTTGAAATGATGAAATGGTGTTAGACTTCCTTTTGCCTCCCCCAAAGATGAACACTGACAGAAAATAATGACGATACAAACTAATTATATGATTTAAACGACTTTGGCCGGATTACAAAGATGAACGGGCCACATCCGGCCCGCGAGCCTTAGTTTGCCCTTGACAAACTTGTATACAACTGTTTACCAGTTTAAAATGATTTATACCTCTGCTTGTTCATCAATCATAACAAATATATATATATATATACACATATATATATTTAAAAACCTTTTTTTTTTGTTTATGCTGATATTCTTGTACCAATAACTCTACTTAGAACCACCAATACATCCTCTTTGTCTCCTACCTGGTAGCTCCATCTCTACGATCATTCTTCTACCAATGTATCCACTGTCCCTCCTCTGAACATGTCCAAACCATCTCAGTCTGTCGTCTCTAGTTTTTTCTCCAAACCTTCCTGTCTGTGTTGTCCCTCTAATCACCTCATTCCTGATCCTGTCCATCCTTGTCTCTCCTAAAGAGAATCTCAGCATCTTTAACTCCTCCACTTCCAGCCCTGACTCCTGTCTTCTACCTATTCCTAGTGTCTCTAATCCATCCATCATGGCTGGACTCACAACTGTCCTATAAACCTTTGTCCTCATCCACAGAAACTCGTCTTTCAAATACTATCTATGATTGAATTTCAAAATTCACCCATGTCTTCTATTATGGACTATTGATGCTGTTTTTGATCTGTTGATCTATTACACATCAACAAATATTAAAGCCAGAAACGTAGCTTTTCAAACAGTAGGTAAAAAAAAAAATCAACGTCATTGTCATTTTTACAATGATTACACAGCATGAGTTGAAGCCATAGCTGAAAAATTAAATATATCATAACTAATCACAATAGGTCATTACACCTTTTTTTCTAACCAGTCATTAAGGTTCCATTTATGCTTCAATAGTCATGCTGTCTTGGACTGGCAAACATGCATTTTTTTAAATTAATTCACATAAAAAGTGATTAACTCTTGATCATGGAAATAAAAAAGAATTAAGAATAAAATGCTGACCTGCTGAATGAGTATTTGTGCATATTTTATCCATAGCTGATTTCCTTTGTCTGCTGCGTAACAACTGTCCTATGGTTAAAAAATCCACAGTTTAGCACAGGTTACTGTTGTCCAAAGACAGAAGTGACATTTTCATCTCTCCACACCTTGACGCTGACTGACAGACAAACTATATCTTTGGGCTTTAGCCGTAGCCGTGACTAAGTCTTGCTCTAAGCTCTCTCCCGCTGCAGTAAGATGGTGCTGGGAGGGCGGAGGCGTGGGGAGGTGGTATAGGGACCCCTGAAATACACACTCGCACAGACGCCTGCAATGTTGTCTACTGTTTGAACCTGGCTGCTCTGTCAACCGTAGCGGTCCGTAAAGGTGCTCATTTCATGGGATTGAGTTTTGCTGAGTCCGACACTGCAAAGCATTTCAACAGTTACTTTGTGTCACAGCTTGAGCGGCAACAGCAAAGGACTCGAAAATGGACAGTTGTCTGTTTTGTAAGTGAGGGGAAAAAAAGAACAAAATAAACAAAAGTAGAGAAAAGCGACGGCAGAGTCGACCGCTGCTGCGATTGTTGAGCATATAAAGTGAGGAGAAAATGAAACGGCAATTAGGGAAGCGTTTTCTGTTTTATTACAGTTTTATTACGTTGACTTCAAATCGCATAAACGTGGAGTGAACCTGACGGGTTTTTTTTTTTTATCTGTTTTGATTTGACTGAAAATGTGAACAACACAAGAATTCGTGTTATGTTCTGCTCAAGATAGCTGCAGTTAGATTCTATTGTTTATATGTAAGTGGTAAGGTCAACACTGTCATCATTTCATCTCACTACAGCTTCTCTGAAATATAAAATCTTTTTTTTTTCATCTATATGTTCACCTGTATGTTGACTATGCTGCATCATTAGGTGTGGGTGCTGTTGTTCTGAAGCATATTTCTACTTATTATAACTTCCTACCTTTATCAAAAATGTATAGCCGTATCTGAAGTTTTTTCCTACCCATAATATTTTCCTACCCTCTGTTTTAAA
>JAFBJS010002956.1:242314-281996 GCA_016785265.1 Paraplagusia blochii
TATCTTCCTACCCTCTGTTTTAAAGGTGGTAGCACATTTTTGTAGATGTGAAACACCCATAATAGCTATCCTCCCTTTGTTTTAAAGGTGGTAGCATATTGTTATAGATGTTAAACGACCATAATATCTTCCTACCCTCTGTTTTAAAGGTGGTAGCACATTTTTGTAGATGTGAAACACCCATAATAGCTATCCTCCCTTTGTTTTAAAGGTGGTAGCATATTGTTATAGATGTTAAACGACCATAATATCTTCCTACCCTCTGTTTTAAAGATGGGAGCACATTTTTGTAGATGTGAAACACCCATAATAGCTATCCTCCCTTTGTTTTAAAGGTGGTAGCATATTGTTATAGATGTTAAACGACCATAATATCTTCCTACCCTCTGTTTTAAAGGTGGTAGCATATTTTTGTAGATGTGAAACACCCATAAACACCTTTTCAGAGAGGGTAGGTAGATATTATGGGTGCTTCATCCATAGTAAAATTAGTATGAGTAGACTGGCCAGCCCCTGGTGGCAAGGCCCGAGGCTGCAGCTCTTCTAGCCCCCAGTATTAATGCCGGCCTTGGCTAGACCAAGTTGCTGATTGAATGAACAGTACAGCAACATGGCTGCTTCCATAGTTTACTTAAGGATACAGAGGAATTTTGCCTAAAGTGAAACTAATGTTGTTTACTCTAAAATAGCAAGGGGAATTTCTAATAAAAAATGCAAAACAATTTTGTTCCGGAAATTGTCAGTCGGGATGCCAGAATCGTACTTTTTTTTGCCTAAATATGATGTTTCGTGCAACAATAAAGTGGCAGCACTCGCCAATATTTTGGAAAATTTTTCCCCAAATAAATATGTTTCCTGCGTTCACCCAGGTGCTTATCACTCCAGCTGTTGACAAACGTACCTAGCCTCGCATATCAGTGGATGTCCTCCTCTCCTCTCCTCCACCCACCTCAGGCATTAGGCAGGATCCCGCTGCTGTCACTGACAGTCGAACGGCCGCACCGCCACGAAAGCGGGACGTAACATTTACCACTGCACACAGTGATGAATGGCGATAACGAGCCTCTTATCTGAGCAGACATATTGTCATAAACAGATGAATTACTTCCACACGGAGAAGGAGCTGAGGTTCGTTAGTGTTAATTCCCCGGTTCGTTCTCCCCTTTACATCACTCTCTCCTCGCCGCATCTCAGCGTTTTCTATCGCCTCCATGTTCATCTACCGCCGTCTTACTCATACGCACGCCATCAGTCTGCCAGCAGTGGTTAATTAAAAGGCCTAACATTTACGAAGCACTGCATGTTTTTTCACGGCCTGGTGCCGCCCTGACCAATGAGTGTAGTTTGGACCGTGTTTACCACTTCGCTTTCTTCTAATAACATTTTTTCTTCTGCACACATTGACAAACAACATAGAGAGGAAAATGGAAATTTTACTTAAGTAAAACAAAAAAACAGTAAGTACAAGGTTAAGGAGTTTTGTTTGGACATTACATTTTTTTGGGGGAAGATTTCAAGAGAATTCCAAGAGGGTTCTTCAGTCAGGTTCAGGTCCCTCCTACTGGTTCAGGTCCCAGTGGTGAGATGGGTGTATTACATGGTCTCCCCACTAACAGAACTCACTTAAATGGCCATGACCTAAATGAGAATCTTCATCACTAATAAGCACAAAAAGTGTAAAAATATACAATAACACAGCGTATTAAGGTAAAAAACAGTTATATTTTCCAGTTTGTTTACTGCAATTTATTTCTTTACTTCTGCCTTATACTGGTGAATTCACCAATGGAAAGAAATTGCTTTCGATTTTGCTTTAAATTGGCTTTGACAAATCTGTTTGTTTTTGTCACCACATCAACACATCCAAAGGAAACCAAATGATCAGTCCCAGAACATTTTGGGCTCGTCGGCTGCTTTTGTGATTTTCTGCAATAATGAGCAGAAAAATAATTTTCTGCTGTGTTTTTCAAACAGACGATTTTCTGGCAAAGAGATGGATGTAAGGTGGATAATTACTTTATTTACATGCGGTGCAAACTAATCCAACATTATCTATCAAAGGCAGAACTTATAACAAAAACAATATGAACTCACTGTTTGAACTCCAAACTTGTTTTTCTATGAAGATGGTTTATTTACATCAAAGGTCTCAAACCTGGGGTGTGCAGGTTTTTGTGGCCCATGGAATGATATTTTGTGGCCTCCACCTTGATATAAAAAGTGTTTGTATTTTCATAGACTGATGTACTCTGGTGTACTGCAGTATAGTGGGGCAGTGGTGGCCTACTGTTTAAGGAACTGGACTTGGGTCTGCGGTGTTCCAGGTTTGAATCCACCAGTCACTATGTCGCCACTGATGTCCACGGAGGCACCATGGCCCCACTCACTACTCCTTGGGCGCTCAAAGCTTTTATTTGGAAGGAATTTGCTTTCCTTTTTTAACCAGTAAATCTATGGTTATCTATCTAGCTACGTTTTTTTATATATTAAAGGGCAGTTGGTGGCCTAGTGGTTAAGGAAGCGGACGTGGGGTTCCAAGGTCCCTGGTTTGAATCCCCCTACCACCAAGTTACGGTACGCTAAGGTACCATAACTGAGCATGGTATTGTCCCCACACACTGCCAAAGCTGGCCACTGCTCACTTTGGTGATGGGTTAAATGCAGAAGTGATATTTCATTGTGTGCTGTGGTGTCCATCACAATGACAAAAAAAAAAAATTAATTAAATTATTTTAATTAAAGATTTGCTCGCCACATTTTTTGTTATATCCTATTGTTTTTTTAAAGCCCTGGTCCACAGTCTTCTGGTTTATTTTTGGTTGTTTGTTTTATGCAGAATCTGCAGGAAATGTGTGTATTGTACACTGACACAGATGAGGCCCTTTGCTGAAATGACAGTGACCACTGATTTATATAAAACATGAAATCCCTACCTATTGAAACTCTGCCAGGTACAGTACTCATGGACCGGTCTTTGAGGTGTAGCGGATAAATACCACTAATGAAATTGAAACGTCCAGCATAAAAGTGGTATTTTTTGGACATGGCCTGGACACTCAAACACAAGGGGACCTGGTCCTTTATCAAAACCCTTTTTTGCGTCTTATAATAAATAAAACACAAATTGTGCTAAGCTAAGCATCATCTCTCTGCAGCCTGGTACCGATTGTCCCGCGGACCGGCACCGGTCCACGGCCCGGTGGTTGGGGACCACTGCTTTACAGGACTAGTTGTAAAGATTAACCAGTGACCGGCTTTCCCAAAGCTGCTTTTTAAGTTTTCCAACATTGTCAGTCGCCGCGTGTCCATGTGTAGGTTCTGTGCACGGGGAGCAGTAATTTGATTGCACACATAGACAGTAATGGATTAATGTTGGCATTAGGGCCGTGCAGTTGATTTGTGGATACATTAGGGACATTCAATAAACAAGCGGCGTAAAGTAATAGCAGGCTGCGGTGAAATAACACGATTAAATGTGCTGGAGTAAAATATCATTTATTTTGCCGGTCAACCAAACATTATTTTAATTCACCGAGGTGATGTCTCATCGCTAAGGGATTGTGTTGACATTTATGGACCGTATTTTTCCAATCAATCAAGTCTTTGAATGCAGCTGTTGCGTTCGGAGACATGTTACGGCCCTCGGGCCATGGTGGAAAAAAATGATGTGACGTTTTGATGCATTTGCCTCATATAGATCTGTAAGATATAAATGATAATAAAGCAGATTTTTGTATTAGTGATGGACGCTTGTTATGAGGAGGTTTTTCTGTACTGCACATTGCAGTACCAGCAGGGAAGTCTCCAGTCATAGTCCAGCTGTGCTGCAGAGTGAGCAGCTTGGCAACACTTGTGAACACAATGATTTTTATGGAATGAAAAGCTTCGAAATCCTCCTATGGATTAACTGGAATCCAATCTGTTCTGAATCTCTAATGAGCAATTACATTCGCACAGTCAGGATTCAGGACAATTAGCACCGTAACGGCAATCAGCTTTTAGCAGGGAGCGAGGTGAGGCACCTTGAGCCCTCTAAGACCAGACCTGATCCCGTTCCCGTCCCCTGGGACGCCGCCCTCCCTCTGCCCCGGTCCCTCGCTCCCTCCATGTGGCTTATGCAAAGCAGCAGGCACAAATTGACTTGATGGAGATGGGTTTATTCCAATCATGGCTGCCAAGGTTGCGACTAAACAGCTCTGAGAACGAGGGCTGCCCTTGGGTGTCGGCGTAGAAGTGATGATTTTTACGTCTGCGTATTTGCTGTAATGTCTGTCTGGTGGCAGTGAGTATTGAATTTGTTTACAAGTGTTTTCCAACAGTCGTCCCCTCCCGCTCTGTCAACACAGGAAATTTGTCCTGGGCCCGCCGATGTCTCCGGTTTGTGAACGGAGCTCAACTATCGCGGCGCAGCATCACTGCGGAGTTGATAGTGCAGTAGTTTTTCATCTCCCCATGAGCCCTTATAGAAAAAGCTGCAGGGAGTTGGTTCTACTACTATCAAAGTATGAAGACTGCTACGCTCAGGGATAAAAGAGAGGAAGAAAAAGAAAAAAAAAAATAGCTGCCTGCATGTGCTATTTCAGCACTCGTCCCTTATTCCATTCTCTATCCCCTGTTGTTACTCCATGCAAGTAATGAATCATCCGACATCAATACTTTTGGTTGCCTCTACTTGTTACTCATCCAAAAGACCGAAATGTGTTAACAATCATCCCTCTACAAAGACGACAGATGGAGTTTCTAAAATAGCTGTAATGATTTTTAATAATGTCATCATGACATTGTAGACCCTCTTTTTTTTTTTTTGTCCCTGACTCACTGTTGAATGTAGGAATGTAGCAAGGAGGGGATCACAGATCGATGAATACGGAGGAACGAAGGCCTGGAGAGCGCAGTATAAACACTGCAGTGTTTTATTTCAGACATCTGATGGTGGAACGTTGACACGCTGTGTCAAATCCCACTCAGGAGTCGCATAAAACAAACCTTTTTGTTCAGCAGCATGGTCTCTAAGATCAGGAGTGTCCCCGTGGAGAAATGTCTTATACCTGAACCCACCAAAAAATTCAAGGGCACTCTAGAAAAGAAAATGAAAACAGTGCTTTTTCTTTCGTCAAGTTCATTCGGCACTTTGGTTGTTGTTGTCTAGAACTCTCTTTGCGAGCCGACATGTCTAACTGCCCCTCCCCACTCGGCTGCCCGACCCACTTCTCAGGCTCCCCAGGGATGAAGATCTACATCGACCCCTTTACCTACGAAGACCCCAACGAGGCCGTTCGGGAATTCGCCAAGGAGATTGACGTCTCCACCGTCAAGATCGAGGAAGTCATCGGCGCAGGTTTGTGAATGTTACATTTGTTTTTTATTTCTGCAGAACAGAACGTGAAAACAAATCATTGGTGCTTCAACCATCGGGGCTTCGTGTTTGTGTGCGAACTAGAGCTTGTTGAAGGTCATGAGGTTGAATCCTTTTTGCAGCCTTGTCAGATGGAGACATGTAAAGAGCTCTTGTCAAGTGCACCAGCGGCACCGGGACAGGCACCATGGGAATGAACGAAAAGAAGTCCAACCTCACAGACCTTTTCCTTCGTCTCTGTTGCTTTCTTATAAAACCTGTTAATGTCAGTGTCCTATCCACGAGTTCTTGGACTTTACTGAAGCGCCTTCCTTTTGTGTATAGGACTATAATCAAGCCCATGTCAACCAATCACAGCTTTTGTTTCTAAGCTCCACTGAGGTGAATAAAAACTCTCTAAATTAATACAGAGCTGTGCGAAATAGTTATCCCTCTGGTACACACCGGAATGTAAGGCAACACAACAGACGCACGGAACAACACTCGCGCTTGTTATGGACTAAATCAAGATCTATAATAGCACTTAGAGTAATATTTTGCCGAAGGACGTTAGATGCAAATGAGGTTGATGAATGAACAGATTTAGAAGTAATCAACTCCACTAAGCATTTGTCTGATCGCTGTTTTATTATGAAAAATCGACCACCGCTTGCTCCAGACTGAGCAGCCACTCTGAGACACGTTGCCGTCCTCTCCTCTCCTCTAGGCGAGTTCGGAGAAGTGTACAAGGGCCGCCTGAAGCTGCCGGGTAAGAGGGAAATATACGTAGCCATCAAGACCCTGAAGGCGGGCTACGTGGAGAAACAGAGGCGGGATTTCCTGTCTGAAGCGTCCATCATGGGTCAATTCGACCACCCAAACATCATCCGGCTGGAGGGTGTCGTCACCAAGAGCCGTCCCGTCATGATCGTGACGGAATTCATGGAGAACGGCGCTCTGGACTCGTTCCTCAGGGTGAGTGAGAGAGTACAGAAGGAGCCTCTGTGGAGAGGATTCTGAATGAAGACGTCTAATTGGAAATGAATCATTAAACAGTGTGAGAAAAGTTCATTGAAGCAAGTCTTTCAAATCCTAAATGGAATCAGCCTCCGTCGTCTGAACCGTCGCAATCTAGTTTACTCTTCAACACAATTACTCTCGTTTGATGATCAGTGGGTTTTCCCTATGAAAGGATGGAACTAAAATTGGACCCCCCCCCCCCCCCCCCCCCCCCCCCCCCCCCCCCCCCCCCCCGGAAAAAAATTGGGCCCCCCCCCCCCCACACACACACACACACACCCAACCCCCCCTTTCTTATAAACTGGGGATGGAGGAGACCTACAGAACAATCAATATTGAACTTTCAGATTTTTTTTCCACTTCCAATCTGACGGATTGCCGTTCCTTTTCACTTTGATCTGGGGTGGGTTTAGAGGGGTCTTTGAAGTCGGGCTTTTCTAACTGCCTCATCCGACTTGTGTTTCCATCCATCTCCCTTACACTCTTATTTGTTACCGTGTTTCCGGGGGTTCAAAGCTTGAGGGGAGAAGGTGGGAGAGGAGGGTGTTAGTGGAACAGAAACCCTAGAGATCGACAAGTAGCAGTGACTAGTTGTGTTTGCGAACAGAATTTCCACAGACTGAAGTTTGGACGTAAAACATGTCATGTAGTTTAAAAAACAGTTAAAATCAAGGAGTTAAAAAGCAGAATTTTTTTTTTTTTTTGGCAATTGGTTCATTCTGAACACAACTGTTTTTTTTAATGTTTCTGGTTCTGGTTTCCAATGTTAAAACTTGATATTCCTGAACCAGTGAGTCTTGGACCAATATATCTATATATATATATATAAGCCTGCGCAAGAGTCACCAAAACCTGGCTAACATTTAAAGTAATTTATAAATAAAGGTAAATTTATAATAAAGTGTTTCTAAAGCATTTGATTGCTTAAGGTTTCACTCAGTAATTTCAGATGTTTAGTGAACTATTGCCTTGTCCCACTGGTAATTCCAATAATTAATACTTTCATAAAGTCTCCCTTTGCATGACTTTAAAGTTTATTTGACATTTTTAAACCATGAACTTCAGAACAAAAAATTCTTTCTTCATCTTCTGTGCTGCTGATAATGAACTTGACCAACATCAGCTGAAAACTGCATTAACAACAGTTGAACACCAGGAGAAAAAAAGGGCAAATAATTGTATTTTATTTCTTATTTTGACTTCTAGCAAAATGATGGACAGTTCACAGTAATCCAACTGGTCGGAATGATGCGTGGCATTGCTGCGGGCATGAAGTATCTTTCGGAGATAAACTACGTTCATCGTGACCTGGCCGCGAGGAACATTCTGGTCAACAGCAACCTGGTGTGCAAAGTGTCCGACTTCGGCTTATCACGGTATCTCCAAGATGATTCCTCTGACCCCAGCTACACCAGTTCTCTGGTGAGTAACTTCTCTTTTTCTCCTACACAGTACAGTAACAATTATTTTAGAAACAAAGCGTCTTCTTCTTTCCCTGTCCTCTGTATCTTCTACTCTGACTCCAACTACCTCCATGTCCTCCCTCACTGCATCCATCAATCTCCTCTTTGTGTCCTACCTGGTAGCTCCATCTCAAGGATCATGTCCAAACCATCTCTATCTGGCTTCTCTGGCTTTTTCTCCAAACCTTCCTGAAAGACTAACAGTTATCTTTTCTTTTTTTGATTTTTTTTTTTCTCTCATGGTCATCCAAACCTTTCACCTTCTGTGTGCTTCTCCATATTTTATGAGCTGTCTCCATCTCCTCCTCCTTCTCCTTTGCTCCTCTTCCTCCATATTCTCTGAGTCACGGCCCGTAGGTCTGTCACATCTTCATTAGTGCAGAGATAAGTCTCCGCTGGGAAGGTTCCTCTCTGGTTGACATGCCCGTAGTGCAGAGGAACCAAAGGGCATCGCGGCTCCTCAAACTGACAGCCCTGCTACCCCCTCCCCCTCCCTTTTCTCACTCATTCATTATTACTGGGGCATCATGGGAGGCTTTGGCTCCTCATTAACTCCTCCGCACTACAGATCTGTAATTATTAGCAGCCATCGTTAGTTCATCTTCTGCCTCTTCTCCCCCCCGCTTATTCAAAACACACTCATGCATCCTCACAAACACACGGCTCAGGTCATTAGGAGGTTTGTGTGTGTGTGCTTTTGTAAAAGGGTGAGTGTATGTGTGTGTGTGAGGGTGAGAGAGGGAGACAGATATGCACAGAGGCATATTTGTGTTTCTCTGTGTGGGTGGGTGAGATGCAGACGTGTCCATGTGCCTGGCATCACCTCATTGACTCTACTTTGAGTCATTTATGCAAATGAACGTGTTTCATCGCTGATGTGTTCTGTTACATGTGTATTTGAAGTGTTTTCAGACATGGTTGGGGACAGACATGGACACGGACACAATATCTCTGCCTTCATTTGGGAGAAGGAAGAAAACAACTTGAAAAACATTGCATAATTTGAAACAATGACTGCGCAGTGCACAGGTGTCAAACTCAGGCCCGAGGACCAAATCTGGACCATGGTTTAATAATATTTGGCCCACAAAATCACATTAAGGGCCTTTATTGCCGATATTTAGTGATGGCTGCCAGGTTACCACTGATGTCCACTGATCGCGGCATTGTCCCCACTCACTACATTACTTTTCATCTTTTTATCCCTTTAGATTCCAGTTTTTCTTTTAAGCAAAAATTGGTCCCCAGTCAAATTAAACAAAAATATATTCAATATTTTTTATGTTATTTTAAATATTTTTATCATAAACAAAACTCTGTTTCCTAGGCACTGATTTAACTTGAGAAGTACTTCTAATAGACCAACGCCTGAATGACTTATATTTGTAGACTTAACAATAAGACAGGTTCTGTTTCCTGATTATATATTATTATAATATAATAATGTTTTTTTGACGGAAAATTATGGACACTTTTATGCTTCAACTTCCACATCTACAGTTCCACTCATATTCATGACTCTTCTAATCAGGAGGGCTGTCACAGACGTCCTGCAGTGTTGACGTGCATCGGTAAAAGGCAATCAAGCGCTTACATATGAAAGATGTTTGGATTTAGACCAACCACGTGAGACACAAAACACAAGGCTGAGGAAGACTGAGTTGATAATGTCTTAAAGGCACAAGGTCTCTGGCTGGGAAATATGTTAATTTTAATTAATTTTAATTTTTATTGTCTAGTTTATTTTTAGGTGGTTTTCATCTTTGGACGATGATGTTTGCAGATGACATGGTGATCTCCAGTGAGAGTAGGTAACAGCTAGAAGAGAACCTAGAGAGGTGGAGGAGAACGGTGAGATGATGAGGTTACAAGGAGCAGAGGTGGAGAAGGTGGAGGAGTTTAGATACTGAGGATCAACTGTGGAGACTGTTGAAGTGAGGTGAAGAATAGAGTAGAAGCAGGATGGAACGGCC
Source organism: Paraplagusia blochii (assembly GCA_016785265.1). Taxonomy (NCBI): domain Eukaryota; kingdom Metazoa; phylum Chordata; class Actinopteri; order Pleuronectiformes; family Cynoglossidae; genus Paraplagusia; species Paraplagusia blochii. The sequence continues at coordinate 252,106 of JAFBJS010002956.1, forward strand.
CGACTTAGACAGAAGAATGTCAAAGGTGAAGGAAAAGGTTAACAGGACGGTTGTTAGACCAGACATGATGGACGGATTAGAGACACTAGGAATAGGTAGAAGACAGGAGGCAGAGGAGTTAAAGATGCTCAGATTCTCCTCAGGAGAGACAAGGATGGACAGGATCAGGAATAAGGTGATTAGAGGGTTTGGAGAAACAGCTAGAGAAGCCAGATTGAGATGGTTTGGACATGTTCAGAGGAGGGACAGTGGATACTTTGGTAGAAGAATGATCCTAGAGATGGAGCTACCAGGTAGGAGACAAAGAGGAGATTGATGGTTCTAAGTGGAGTTATTGGTACAAGGACAGTGAGGGAGGACATGGAGGTAGTTGGAGTCAGAGTAGAAGATACAGAGGACAGGGTGAGATAGGGACGTTGAGTCACTGTGGCAACCGCTGAAAAAGGAACTTTAAAGAAAAAGAAATTGTTTTCATCTTTATGTCCTTAACTCCCTCCTCTACTGACACTAACCAATCAGTGACCATCGGCCGCGGTGACAGACCGACAAGGCCAAGTGATTGAAGAAAAATTAAACCCCCGCCGACGTGCAGTGATTTAAATTACTATTGACCTCCTTCTCCTCCGTCTGTGAATTAATCACTTTTCCGACTTTACTTTTTATATATTTTTTTTCCTGCAACTCCGGACACACCAATTACAGCGCCCGCGGTGTGATTCTGGACGTATGGTGGGAAAGACGTGCTGGTAATTGCATTAACCCTGGGTGTGGGTTCAGTCCGGAGCGATGTTGTTGAGGTTCCAAACAGAGGGAGGCCGTCCTCCCTCTCTGCTGGCCGCTCACCAATGTCATGATTAATTAGGATCAGACGACAAAGCCTGGACTGTACAGGTCTTTGTAGGTGATAGGGACTAATTAATTCAAAGATTTGGAAGACAGAGGGTTTCCTCATAGCTCCGTCTTCATTGTTACATTTCAATCACAGCCTTGTTACTCATGCATGGTTGCTTGGTCCAAGGAGTAGTCCAGAGGTACTCGACGACGGCAAGGTGACACGTGAGCCGTCTTGTTAAAGCGTCACTGGAGAGGGAGTGATTTTTGTTCTTTGTCAGCGTAAATGTCACTCCTTCTTTTTTTTTCGCCTCTCTTTATCAGGAGTCATCCATCTGCACATCGATTCATCCATCATCCCTTTTTACCCAGCTGTCCGTTCCTTTCACTTTTTGAAGGCTTTTCTGGAAGCCTAGTAAGACACTACCTCGTATGTAGATGCAACGGATGATGAATTGCATCGTTTGTATTGAGGCAGACGTTTCATTTGCCGCCCCCGTGTTCGTGGCTTTGTAAAAAGCGGCTGAAATAGTGGAGTGTGGACGCGAGGGTTTCTTTTTTCGAAAATTGCGTTGCTTAAAGGGAAGTTAGTCGTGACTGACATGCTTTCTCATATGCCCCTCAGGGCTTTAACGTTGAGGGCAAATGCAGGTCAAAATCTCTGCTGGTGCCATGGTTGACCATGTAGAACCACTGACATCACTTCATCTGTCACCTGGTATGTGCTTTACCGAGGGGTCATGTGTGGACGAAGACAAAATAATAGGTTTCGAGTGAAAGAACCAGTGAAGGGGCGGTGGGTCGGTCAGGGAAAGTTTTAATTTTCTTTTATTAAATAAATCAATGTGAGAGTTCAGGGCTCCAGGCTCGAATCCACCAGCTGCCAGGTTACCAGTGAGCATGACATTGTCCCCACACACTGCTCGTTGAGTGCTCAAAGTGTGTGTCGCAAGGAAGGAAGGAAAGAAAGGAAAGATAGCAAATCCCTTGTAGATGCAGGTTCTCAGTCATCCAGGTCTTGGTCAAGGTAAAAGAGTTTTTTTTTAGGCAACTGGACAAAGAGAGTTTTTAGGCATTTGGACATTCAGTTTTTTTCAAAAAACTGAATGTCCAAATGCCTAAAAACTCTCTTTTACCTCAAATTCCTTGTCTTTGTGACATTGCGATCAACACCACCGCACACAACAACGTGTGACCATAGCATTTAACCAATCACCAAAGTGGACTGTGGGCAGCTTTGAGCGCCCGGGGAGCTGTGAGTGAGGACGGTGCCATGCTCAGTGGACCTCAGCTGTAACCTAGCAGCTGGTGGATTCCTACCGGGAACCCTTCGTACACACGTTCTTAACCGCTAGGCCTACACTGCCCCAATGACAAGGAGTCCTCTTTCCGTTCTTGCTTGCTGGAGAATTGTGTTAAGTTTATGACAAAAGGTTTGTCGCAAAAAATCCTGTCCATTTTTCTGGTGAGGCATTTAATACAGAATTTGTTTTTTTGGGGCGTAGTAATATTTTGGTTTGCTAGCAGTGGCACAGTTGGACACACATTTGTTCTAGACCAGGCACAAATTTCCGGTATGGTTGCAGGTATTTATTCCAACCAACCATTAGCACATAGCTGTTTGAAAATGTCGCTCCACGAGCCACAAATGGCCCACGGGCCATAAGTTTGAGACCCCTGTTACAAACAGTGCTTTACAAGGTGAACAGAAACACACCTTTTTTATTCGGCCTGCTTGGACGTGTGTCGGTTTGTGCACCCTGGGTATACAGCGTATACATTATGTTACTCCATCTGGAGTGTATGTGTTTGTGCGTTTGTTCATTTTGTGTTTGTGTCACTGAGGCTGAGGGAGGTTGAAGGGTGAAGTCTTCCAGAGTCGGTAAGAACCTCATCTGTAGCTCATCCATCAAATCTCTGTGACCTGAATGACATTCCTCTCCGCTCCTCTCCAGTTCTCACACTACACACGACCCCATCTTGTTTCTGTCATTTCTCCCTTTTTTTTTTTTTTTTTGTTTTGTTTTGTTTTCATGGCTTCGGGCCATACACATTCTGCCTCGTCTATTCAGCTGATGGTAAAATATTTATGCGCTGCACTGCAAGTTAAGTGGACAAAGTCTCTGGGTAAACAAGAAATGGAATGGGACACTGTCCACATGAAGGCAGCCAGAAAACACAGAAAATGGCTCACTTTTTGATTTCCATTTTACAGCCTTTAGACATTCAGTTCGTCTACCCCATAAGAAAATAAAGAAAAATCCTTTGCGGCCGTTGTATTGACTCTTCGTGGGAACTGTGGTCTCAATACAGCTTGTTTGACTAATGTCAGTGCATCAGGGCTGCAGTGATCACTGAATCATTGAAGCTTTTTTTTCCTCAGCTTGAGCAAAGGATACGAAGGAGTAGTTTTTGTGAAAATTAACATTTTCGCTGCATATCGATGAAGATTTTCAAGGTTGAATGGTCACCAAAGTTTCCTTTTTCTAGGAAACTTAATGTCCATTTGCCTTACGAAACTTTTTAACCTTCATTTTTTTTTCTTTTGATGTCTGTGCCACTCTGTTTCAGCTGTCTAAAAGGTTTTTTTTTTATATTCTAGAAAATACTTCTATCCTCCAGCTCTGGAATGTGACCATTGTAAAACGTAATCTTGTTTAAGGTAATTTAAACAGCCATTTAATGTCTTACACTCGATCCAGTAAGAAAAAAAAAGAATTGCAGCCTGATTTCTTGTCATCTTGTTAACATAAAATGAAGAACTGTGATTGAAGTGTAAGAACACGTCGAGATATAGAACAAACGCAATTACTGCCAGATTGTAAATGTATGTGGCTAATGCGGTGATGAGGCAGGGATCCTTGCTGTGCTCGCTACTTCAGTCTGGCTTAACGAAAAAAACTCCCGCTGAGAAATAAAACGTGGTCGTGACCAATCATAACAAGAGAGACGGCGTTAACCCCTTGATTATCGCTCTCAGTTTTCTTGGTCTCTTTTTTTTAACCATTATGGCAGACAACCTGCATTGAGGTAAAAAGTTTCCAATGATTGAAACAGTTACTTTTGTCACATCAGTTGGTAAAAAAAATATGCTTCTTCATCTGAGGAATCCAAGATTATTTTGTAGCATTTTGTTTCCTGAACCATAAGGATTTAAAAAAACAAGTTCCTGAATTTATCCGGGTCCTTCCATTGGATTTCCCTCACCGATGCGTTTAGATTTGTTTGTTGCCGATTCAGACAAAAAAAAATCACATGGAATTCTGAGAACGTCTTCCCATCTAAATGTAAGAAGTGGAAAACATGGAATTTATTCATTTGCACTCTTAGAAATAAAGTTAATGCAAGTAAAAGGTTCTTAGGCAGGGCTCAGCAGAGATGGATTGCCAATCTTGTGGTTCCTCTGGGAATCGAACCCAGGACTCTCTGCTCTCTCGGTTCCAACTTGCATGTAAAGCTGTAATGTTTTTTTTTTCATTATTATAATTTATTTCTTACACATATTGAAGATTTGCGACCAGAGTTGATTGTTTCATGACGTTGCCGTTTAATTAAAGCGGAGGATGGTAGAATAGAAAAAGAAATTAATTGGACAGCTATGCTTTTCTACAATAAAATAAAGGCTCCATGGTGCTTTTTGAGAATTTTTTTGTCAACACGGAAAGAAAGGGGGGAAAAAAAAACCCATATGTCATGTTTAGCTTGGCTTCATTTAAAATATGACGAAAGACCTTGCTCTGTTCCAGACGTCCCCATGGGGGTCTGAAGGATGAGGAATCTTTTCACCAGAAACCTTTCTTTCTTCCTTAATAACGCCGCCTCCCTCCCTCCCCCATCCCATCTCCCTCATCTTTCTGCATTACGCTGTCTCTCGCTGCCTCACTTAACATCTACTTCATTGTACTTCTAGTTGTTGTCGGGCAGAGATCCAACGGCGATCATTGCTCTGAGTATTTCATTAAATGGATGTTGATGGAGCACTCTCCCTCATCCTCAGTGAACGCTATGTGGGCGGTCGGAGTGTTCTTTGTTTAAGGAATGGATTATTGTTGTGGGCTGGAAGTGAAGGAGAAGTGAGGAAAATCAGGGCTGTTACATATTTGACTTTCAGATTACGGAGAAGTTCGTTTGGAATGACTAAATAGCCGAAGACATTATGTGGGACATGGCTCCACAACGAGTCCCAGTCTGACAGAAGTCGTTCGGTGTTTCTTCCTTGTGCAGCGGCATGTCAGAGACAGACGGCATGAAGGTTTGTGGCCTTATGGTCGAAGTGACAGGTGTTTCATGTCCTTCCTGTCTGCGTGTCACTGTAGGAAGCAACACCTGTGGGATTGTAGCAGTGTGCAACAAGTTGGTCTTCATTCTCAGCTGAGTGAAAGGACCATAGCTGCGTCACTTACACCAAATAACAGCATATGAGTGTAGTCCAATGTCCAAGTCCATTGGACATGATAATAATGAGTTACATCAGACCTGGGCAAACTAAGGCGGGAGGGCCAGATGTGGCCCGTTTGGCATTCAAATGTGGCCCGCCAAACCATTCTAGACCAGGGGTTGGCAAATTTGATCTAAGATAAGTGGCACGTAAAAGTCCTGTATAAAACCCAAAATGCAAAATTTCTAATAGCCTTGAAGGTGTCACCTACTGGGGAAATGCAGGCATTGCAGGAAAAAGACGGGAAGTATTATTATTATGATATAAATTATTTAATTTGGACAAGGATGGCCGGCCACATTATGAAGCTCAACCGGCCGCATCTGGCCCCCGGGCCTTAATTTGCCCAAGCCTACTATTAGTTTATATTATCATTGCCTTTTCCATCCAATACCCATATTCTCCCAATATTCAGCTTTTATTGGATGACTTCCGTCTTGTCGTTGACTTAGTTTCCGTCTATCTGCTCCAGACCTGGCCCATATTTCAAACTTTAGGACCCAATGTGACCCGCAAGTCAAATTATTTGCCCCCACCTGAGTTACATGATGTCACCAGCCATTAAAACCAGATAAATCCAGTAGAGTAAGATTATAGTCTTGTCCTTCATTTCGTCTGAGATTTTTGTCTTCTTGATCTCCTTCCCGCTTTTCCAATTTTCAGGGGTTGCCACAGCGAGTCAACAGTTTCCATCTCATGTATGGAAATGGTTTTGTTGACTCGCATCAGTTTTTTTAATTTATCCGGGCTTAGAACGGGCACTAAAAAAGCACTGGCTCTGCCCCCTAGTGGTTGGTTTGGTGGCTAAGGAACTAAACTGGGGTTTGGTGGGTTCCATGTTTGAATCCAGCAGACACCAGGTTACCACTGAGGTCCACTGAACATGGCACCATCCCCACTCACTGCTCCTGGCAGCTCAAAGATGCCCACTGTCCACTTTGGTGATGGGTTAAATGCAGAGGTGACATTGTGGTGTCTTCAGGGGTGTGGATCACAATGACAAGGGGTTTTCTTTCCTTTCCCATTTTCCTTCCTTCCTTCCTTCCTTTCTTATTTTTCCTGAGCTCGATCATTCCCCATTGCTCAAGAGTCCCATCTAAATTTCATGGAAAACTGTTTCACATCTCATCTCTGACAGCTGTTTTTCTTCCCATTAGGTTCTAGTTAAACCTTTTTTTAACAAAACATTTAATTTATGATTTTTGTCAACGTTGTCACCCATGAGTACTACTGCAGTCGTACAAATTTACTGTCATCAAGAGTCGTAATATTTAATGGTCGTGTGATGGCGTATCCCATGACATCATTCTGTGATAAATAATATTCCTTTGACTTCTTTGGTTTATGTTCGATAACCTATTCCAAAACATTACAGCCTTCCAGTAGATGCACTGACCCTGCTCTCCTCAGTTGGCTTAGTTAAATCCAGATGTTAACAGTCGATCTTCGGCCGAGTTCTGAGGCCAAGGTGTGGGTCACGCAAATGTCAGAGATTTCCGTGTGTGTGTGTGTGTGTTTAAAATTGTATTTCTGCAGGTTCTTCCAAGTGAACATTTTCCATTGCACCAGCAAAGTTGTGTATCTTTTTCCTCCTGGAGTTTGTTTTTCATCTGACACTTTCTAAACTTCTTTAACCAATATGTAAATGCGAGATGCATTTACCTCAATTAATTTAGGCTTTCATGCTGTCATGAGTGGTTAGGACGCTGTGGACAACGTTTATTGAACCAGAAAATAGGCCTGGAGTATTTTTAGAGAGGAGGCACAGTCACCCACTGAATATATTAACAAGAGAGTACCACACAATGCAGTAAATGATTACCTCTTGTCCGGGCGAAGACATTCTGCAGCTGCATTGGCTGTGTGGTCGGGGGGGTTGGGTGGAGGCACTGAGGTAGTGATGAAGAAAAGCTGACAAACCTTTTGTTCTTCCTCCTCACATGATAGACGTTATGTCTATACAAAAACTGTAGTTTATCTGCTTGTTTAGTTTAGTTTAATTAAGATTAATGGTATTTGGGAGTTGAGGCAATAGTCGTAAAGGAAGCAGACAGGGTCCGCAAGGTTGCAGGTTTGAATCCACCGGCCACCAGGTTACCACTGAGGTACACTGAACATGGCACTGTCCACACTCACTGCTCCCTGGGGTTTCAAACCTGTCCACTGTCCACTTTGGTGATGGGTTAAATGCAGAGGTGACATTTCGTTGTGTGCGGTGGTGTGAATCACAATGTTTGGTTTTTCCTTATAGAATATCAGCTGTAAACGTATTCACTGTACTGCATTTAGAAAGACTAGTCCAGTCTTTACTCAAAAGCAATGATGGTTCCTAAAATAAAAATGACATGCACCAGGTGACTAGCAGATATATGGACTGTCATAGGAACATAAATGATTAATATAATATATTCATGCATAAAGAGTGAATTGCTAAAATGCTTTTCTTATTTTTGTCTTCTTTTTTTGAGGAAATATGGATAGTAAATGAATTATTAATGTCTTTTTTTAATCTGGGCCGCATAAAAATGGCTAAACGGGCTGCTTACGGGCCCCGGGTCATAGTTTGAAAGTTGGGTCTTCTGTCTAGTTGGACAATAATGTATGTAGAGTGAGAGTGTATGTCAAAAATATGTTCATCAATCAAGAACTGTTGTCTTTTATTTAATTCCCTGACTCTAATCATATTCCTGGAATTAAGTTCCTTTTTATTTAGAAAATAAGGAAGCAACAGCCCCCTCTAATGTACACTGTACATGAACTGTCCGCTGCATATCAATAAAGCAGGGTTTTTTTTTCTGGGGGAATCAGTGACTCACAGCTGCAGCAATTACTAATGTATTGCAGGGCTGCCTTGGAGAGAGGCATTGGAGACGTTCAAGGAACATAGGCAGTTTTTATATAAGGGCTGCATTTCTGCTAAGGCCGTTTCAGAGTCTCATTTTATATCCCTACAGAGTCCCCAGGCACGAGACCAGATACTGTGTGTACAGAAGGCAGTAAGTAAGTTATGATAAAGAAATGCTGGAACATCATTTCCCTGGGAGCAAGGGTTTTTTTTATTCTTTCTTTTTCCCTTCCTGCTTTTAATCCTGTGCATGTTCATCTAAGCAGAATAACTGACTTGAAACTTGCCCCCAACTCAGTGACGGATAACGAGAAAGTTGATTTATTTTATAAGAACTGACATTTGGCTCATGGCTGTAGCTCGGAGAAGAAGCCAAAGGATGAGAGAAAGTGTTCTGGGTTTTTTTTTTTTTTTGTATAGATGATTCAGATATGAACCAGTCTGACATACTGTACGAGCAGAGCCACTGGAGCCACACAGGCGAAAGATAGACTTTATTCGACTATTGATCCTTTGCTCTCCATATTTCCCTTTTTTTTTTTTTTGTCCCTCCACTGTACGGTCTTTTCAGTACAGTCAGCCTGCAGGGACCTCCGTGGAGTCGCTTATCAGGCCACAGCAGCAATCTGCGAAAAACAAAAACATCATGTTGCACACAATTACAACTAAAACATGACTTTGTCCAGAAGAATTAGATAGCAGCCGTATCTATTTTTTTTTAGTCAGCACTGGAACACCAGAAACCAAAAAAAGCACTTTGCAAAAAAAAATAAAAAATCACTGAATGTTTCTGCAGCAACCTGATCTTACTAACCTTTAAATAATGCAGTCAATGTTTATGTTTTATATCATTTATACAAATATGACTTCTATTGCAAAAGTAATAAACTCAGTAACAGCCCAGAATAACTGACAGGATTTGGAGTATCTGTTTGGTATAGCACAGATATTTTGTTTTTTGTTGTATTAGGTCTATAAAAAACATTTAAATATTATTAGGATCTGGAAAGGCTACAGATGAAGGCAAATATCACTGATGTGTTTTAATTCTGCTTTAATCTCTCATGTGTTGATAATATTAAGCTGTTCCAGATTCCCAAACGACCCAAGAATCAAAATTTTGTCAATTGAAGACTAGCAAGCCAGGCAGTTGCTTGGGGCTCCAGCCACTAGGGGACCATTTTTTTTTTAGCTGCAGGCACTGATGCAGTGGGGGGGGGCAATATCTTGCTAGAAGCCCCAGGAGACCCTAGCACAGCCCCCGTATTTAATATCTGGAGAAATACTAACAGTATATTTTTTAATAAATATTCAGTCCGGCCTGTGACTTCATGCCAGTTTTTAATTTTAATATTATGACACCCCAGTTTTAGAACGTGAATGGGTTATGATTGTAATTGCATCTATATACAGCTTATCCCTTATTCAAAAAACTAAATTTGGTCTTAAAATTCTGACAAAAACAGTGAAATACTTTAATCTCTTTCTTCAATTCCTGCTGTGTTCAACTAAACAGACCCCAGAGTCAGCGTTAACTAGATTAGATCTAGAAGATCTTTACGTTTTACTAAAAACATGTGGCATTTGACAGAAATAAGAGCCCGAGTCTCCTTTCAGGAAAGTCATGCTGTGGCTCATTGTGCTGCCTTGCTGCCTCCACGGCTGCATTTAAACCCTAAATGTGTTTGTCATCCGAAAAGATGATATTTGCCCTCTTTTATGATGTCTCACAAAATAGTGTATACAATATATCTGTTATATTTCCTACTAGAGAACCCACTCCACACTCCTGGCGGAGCCATTAAAGTGGAACCGTCTCACATCCTTTGGTGTTTCGCCCTTTTCCTGCACAGGCTTCTCTGCTCAATAAGAGATGAGTGTTGTGCCTCTGCGTCTCGGAGTGTCCAGACAGCACTCTCCATTTAGGGTCAGATGTTAAATCTCTGGCTCGGGTCAGAAGCCTTCGAAAGGTCCAACCCCCGAAGGGCTGCTCATTAATGAGCTCAGCCTCTTCCACCTCTGCACTGCCACCCGGCATTGACCTGTGAAAACTACAAACTGCACACGCACGCAGGCACACAGGAGGCACACAAGTGGAGCTGTGTATTAATCTTTTATTCTGCTGTTGCTCCTCGCTTGCTCCTCACTCCTCGTTCGGCCTCTAAAATGGTTTCCTCTCCGTCAGTAGCCGATCCTCAAACGCTGTCTTTGGTTATTAAACCGTTTGTCTATTGTACAACAGGCGCACAAACAGGTATTTCTCGGTGTCTGCTGGTGTGCACAGCTGCGTCTGCACTTTGGGGTTTATTGGTGCCTGTGCATATGTTCCCAAGCGTGTCTGTGTGTGAGTGCCAGTGTGTGTGCGAGGAATTTTAAACAAGCAGCTGTCAATTTCAATCATCAGCACGGCTGGCATGCCTGAGGCCCAGGTATCCCAATTACAAGCAGACACGCTCCAAGAACTAGCAGAAGCCCAGGCCTATCTTCTCTTATTCAAACAGGGCTCTGAGAGGAGGAGACACCAAATGTAATAGCGGTGGACGTGTGAAGGGCGAACGCCGTCTGGGACGCACAACCACCGTGTTTGTTTGGGTTGGTTGAAGGTTTCATAAACACCGAGCATTTAAGGACAGGAAGAAATGCATCTCTGGCGTCTATATGCTCTTATGATATTCATATCAAATACATCGGATCACTGAACGTGGATTTTTTTTGTCCTATTTATTTCCACAGGGTGGGAAAATCCCAGTGAGATGGACGGCACCGGAGGCCATCGCTTACAGGAAGTTCACCTCAGCCAGTGACGTGTGGAGCTACGGCATCGTCATGTGGGAGGTGATGTCGTTTGGGGAGCGGCCATACTGGGACATGTCCAACCAAGACGTGAGTGTTTTTTATGGAATCTTTGAACTTCTGGTCAAAATCAAACCAAGCGGTGTGTGTGATTTGGGTGGCAGTTGTGGAGAAGGATGGATAGTTAGATAGATGAGACAAACCCTTTGTCATTGTGACATTGTGACACACACTACAAGCCAGATTGAGATGGTTTGGACATGTCCAGAGGAGGGACACTGGATGCAGTGGTAGAAGAATGATCCTAGAGATGGAGCTACCAGGTAGGAGACAAAGAGGACATTGATGGTTCTAAGTAGAGTTATTGGTACAAGGAAAGGACAGACAAGACAGGTTGGGACAAATAAACAGGGGAGGACAGACAAGAAAAGTTGCATCAAGTAAGACGGGTTAGGGCAAAAAAGACAGCTTTTGAGAGAGGATAATTAGATTAGGATAGACAAGACAAGGTAGGCAAAACGAGAAGTTGGGATGGATAAGACAGGTTAGGACAAACAAGACAATTTGAGATGGACAAACCGCATAAATCACTTCCTTGTCATTGTGACATTGTGATTCACACCACTGCACATGACACAATGTGACCATAGCATTTAATCCATCACCAAAGCGAACAGTGATCAGCTTTGAGCGCCGTCGGAGCAGTGGGTTGGGACGCTGCCATGATCAGTGGACCTCAGTGGTTGATGGATTCGAACCAAGAACCCTCCAGACCCCAGTCTGCTTCCTTAACCAGGAGACTAATAATGCCCATTCAAAGATAGATATTGGGATGATTGTGTTAATCAGAGAGACATTTACTTTATATTCACTAATATACCTGTTGTCAAGAAAATGTGAGCATGGGTTAGAGAAAAGTCTTTCAAGATTCTAAAGTTTGATCAAGAAGCTTCATCTTTACTCCATCACAAGATGCAACAACTTCTAAATGTAGAACCCCAGAGAGAGGAAGCAGCGATAAATCACTCTGTAATCATCAGCCTCATCATGGCTTAAAGATGTCCTTGAATCTGACTTTGAAAGCAGACTCACTCCAGACCTTTTCTTCGCCCGCCAACATTTCAGAGCAGCCTCTGATTGCCGAGAGTTTCGCCTTTTGTTTTCCATGTCCGTTTGGATGAAGTCCACAGCAGCACACGCACAAACACACAGTCAACAACGCAAACACACTGTCACTGGAACCAAAAACCATTGGATGAAATCCCTTGGGGTGAACTCAGTCTCCCACAACTCTTTCAGAGAGAGGTAGCCAACCATCAGATCGCTCCGGTCCGCTCTCCACAAGTCCAAAACCCGGCAGATGTTGCCTCAGTGGGCCAGCAGCGAAGGCTGCCGCCGGGACTGATGCTGGGAAGAGGAGCAACTCCACCCGGCGCGTCCTGCTGCTCACTGTACATACACACAAACAAACACAGACCATTTTTCATCATTCTGATGAGGTGCACTGAACTATGAAGTAAAGTTGGAGTCGCCTCTAATTTTTAATGATGGTATATTTCATGCTTGAAATCCCTTCAGACGTATGTGGAATTATATTTAATTATGAGGGATGTGAGGTTAGGGATAGGTGTAAACCTGAAGTTACTGGAGTAAAAATAAAAAGTTGATGTATTTTAGTTGCCTCAACACTCTAAAGAAAATCTTATTTATTGTCATTGTGACATTTTGATTCACACCACAGCACACAACAAAGTGTCACCTCTGCGTTTAACCCATCACCAAGTAAGCTTGGTGGTAAATTGGCAGTAGGGGGAATCGAACAGGGGGCCCTGCAGACCCAAGTCCGCTTCCTTAACCACTAGGCCACCAACTGCCCCTTTGTAGGAAGGCTAAAGCTATTTCCATTTTCGTTGTGTCACTGTACAACTGTGATTGTATCCACACAGCCTGTACTCTGGCAGTGACTTAATCTGCAGTGACATAACCTTCGCTGCCCTGTCCTTCACGGAGACACGTTATTGGCCGGAGACAAGGAAGGACAGGTGACGGGTGAATACAGACCTCTGCGTATGTGCTGGCAGGGATGGTGGTGTCGGGAATGCTGCGTCATTCTTTGGTCCCGGCTGTAATTTACACATCATTTCATTTCTGTTCCTCGTCAGGTGATCAACGCCATAGAGCAGGACTACCGTCTGCCTCCACCCATGGATTGCCCCAGTGCCCTGCACCAGCTCATGCTGGACTGCTGGCAGAAAGACCGCAACGTACGTCCACGCTTCACCGACATCGTCAGCACTCTGGACAAGATGATCCGTAACCCCGCCGGCCTGAAAGCTGTGGCCAACATGCCTGCAGTGTAAGGGAACAAGAAATCTGTTTCACATTCATCTTGTTAAATGGGCAAATATAAGTGAATATTTTTTTCTAATATTCCCATAAAAGCATTTAACTTCTTCTTTCCTTGAATTATAAATAAAATAAATTACCAGCTAACTACATCCCCATTTTGGAAAGTTTAATTTCCTCCAAACACAAAGGAAATATTAAAAAACAAAGTTTCTACTTAATGTAATTGTCTAATTTGCATACACATTAAGGTTGTTTATTATTTTTTTGGCACCTTGGACTAATTTTGTTGTTTTGTTTTTTTTTTTATCTCACTGGTTGTGTTATTTTCCACCTGGTTTTCTTGGGCTTCTTTTTTTATATATATTTAATGGAGGCTTTCAAGCCATGTCCAGTTTGGACGTGAAGTACAGGCTTTAGGTTTGTCCAAGGATTTTTCCTGATTCTATTTTAAGCCGTTGGCTGACTCACGCAGGGTCAATATCAGGCACGTCCTGGAGCTAGTTGTTTTGGCCGTGTTGGGCTGTTGCTGACTTTCCGTAAGGTTAACTTGTGGCCTTGTGTGAGCTTGAATCATTGGACACTGGTCGGTGGTGTGTTCAGGGTCCACTCTGTATTTGGCTTCTTTCTTAGGCTGTTATTTTATAAGAACACAGCAATGGGTGAAACAGTATGGAGGTCCACTACTGCCAAAAATATATATATCTATCTGTCTGTTTGTCTGTCTGTCTGTCTGTCGATCTATCTCCCTGGCTGTCTATGCATCTATCTGTCTCTCTCTCTGTGTCTGTCTATCTGTTTGTTCATCTATTTGTCTCTGTCTGTCTGTCTGTCTGTCTGTCTGTCGGTCTGCATGAACTGTCTCTTTTTGTCTATCTGCCTGTCTATCTTTATGTTCCTCTGTGTGTCTGTCTTTCGGGTTGTCTGTCTATCTGTCTGTCCATATATCTGTCTTTCTGTCCATATATCTGTCTTTCTGTCGGTCTCTGTTTGTCTTTTTATCTGTCTTTATGTCTGTCTGTCTGTCCGTCCGTCTGTCAATCTCTCTGTGTGTCTGTCTCTGTGTATCTGTTCATCTGTCTGTCCGGCTCTGTTAGTCTGTCTCTCCATCTGTCTGTCTCTCTGTTCATTTGTTTGTCTATCCGTCTTTGTCTGACTCTCTTCGTCGATCTGTCTCTATGTGTCTGTCTTCCGTCTTTCTACTGTATCTGTTTCTATCTGTGTGTCTATCTGTCTGCCCCTCCATCTATCTGTCTTTCTGTCTGTCTTTCTGTCTGTTTGCCTGACCGTCTGTCTGTCTATCTGTCTATTTTTCTATCTCAGCCAAAATGTGAAATGTATTTATTTTTTAATTAGTATCATGAGAATTAAATGAGTGAATATCTCATTATTATGAGGAATAATTATTTAATTACTCATTAATATGAGATATAATGTCATGATGACATATTAGGTCTTGTAAGTAAAAAAAAATAAGTGTAATCATGAGCTGAGGTTATTTTTTGACCTAATGATCTACAGGTTCTATAAAACTGGGGATGCTGTTGATAATTATAATCTAATAATTTAATCCCACTTCATTTAAGAGCAGTTGTTGTTTTTTCTTTTCTTTTCTTTTTTCACCTCCTGTTGTTTCATAATTGTTATTCATGAGGTCTTGTTTCCTATCAGTTGAGCCCAAAGGCAGTTTTCCATCCACTTGGACAATGAACATTGAATCTAATCTAAAATCTTTTTTTTTTTTTTCTACAGGAAATTGTTATTTAAAACAAGCCTTACTTTGTACAACACACGTGAAAAAAAAACAACAGAAAAAAAACCTTATATTCCCAGCATTCTCTACAAACACCCACACAAACACACAACCTGTTCTTTCATCCTCTATGTTGCTTATCATTGCGCCAAAACACAGGAGTATTTCTCATCTCTCCCTCCTCTTCCTCCTCCTCCTCCTCCTCTCTCGGCCCCCTCCAGGCCTTCTCAGCCACTGTTGGACAGATCCATACCTGACTTCAACACCTTCAGCTCTGTGGAGGAATGGCTTGTAGCCATAAAGATGAGCCAGTACAGAGACAACTTCCTCAACTCAGGCTTTACCTCCCTGCAGCTGGTGGCTCAGATGACCTCCGAGTGAGTTCACCTGCATCATGTGAAAATCTCTCATATTTACTTGATGGCTCAATGTCAAGTGCATGTATTTTTGGAGCCTCCGAGCGACTCATTCAACGGTTCTGTGAAGTGAAGGGAGCCTTTCAGCTCCGCTGGTGATGATATTCACATCTCAAAGCTGTTGTGGCAAAGACGGTATTATTCTGCTCAAAGTACTTTGTGAGTACTGGTCTTCCATAATGGTGAAAAAAATGATTTTGCACCACATTTTGAAAATTGAACATTTTTTATATTTAGAGTACTGAATTCCTTCATATCAGGGGCCAGGAAAACGTTATAGGCCAATGTGAAGTTATCTTTTTTGATAATTTTATTCATAGACTTGTCCATTTATGATGCAAACATGGACAATACTTCTCATCATTTATTTGTCACATCAAGCATATATAAATATATAAAAATTCTAATGTCTCGCACACTGCGTCCTCTAGAATTTAAAAATATTACAAAGTCAAAATCAACTTTATTATCATATATATATACCATAGATCCAGGACATATGGTACAATGAAATTGCAGTCCTCTCTGACCCACGGTGCAAAGGCAATTCAAAAAACATGACAATACAGTATGGTAGATATTTACAAGAAGTGAATCAATGAGGTAGTACTGGATTAACAATGTTATACATTGTAATACCATGCAGAAAGTGAAACTACAGTACGATAGTGCAACGTGTACTTGAAATATATTTGACTTGACATACATTTCTCGTCTTTTTATCATTTCTTTTACTTATTTATCGCGACATTTCTCTAGGTCAATACTGTAGATTTATAACTATGATTACCTCAGTAATATACGTACATGTTTTTCTACATTGCATCGCAGCACTTTACATTGGTATCTGCACATACAGTATATGTATCAAAAGGCGTTGCAGAGAAAAGGTAGAAAGATAATGATAATATATGTTTATAGTATAACTTGGACAAGTTATTTGGGTCATATTGAAAAAAAAAAGCCAAACGTGCTGCATCCAGCCCCCGAACCTTAGTTTGCCCACGTCTGGTATAATACTCTGCCAAGCATCAAATCTTCATTCGTCCTACATAGATATATTCCGTTACCAGAAGCAAAATTATAGAATTAAAATTCCACTTTGATGAATTTTGTGTCCGTGTTGTATTCTTATAGTATCGTAACCTGTCCCTCACTGTCTTCACCCTCAGAGATCTGCTGAGAATAGGAGTGACCCTTGCCGGCCACCAGAAGAAGATCCTCAGCAACATCCAGTCCATGAGGGTACAGATGAGCCAGGCGCCCATTACGATGGCATGACTGCAGGAGGCGCTGTGCCACGGAATGGGCAGCATTCGTAGGACCAACAACAGTGGCAGCATTCGAATGACCCCCAATCCGTCGGAACGCGCCAGAGTGGAGACTATTGTCTTAATCTAATCCATTACCATGACTACAGGAGACCAGGGTCTACACTTCCACGTGGTGAACACTGTCACACACTTCATGCAATCCACACCAAGGAGTTCAGGGTCCAGACTCAACCCTGTCTGTCTACTCACCCTCAGAACCAGGGTAGTCCACCGTCATTGTGAACCAAAACATCAACACGGGGGGGGGACCTCTCACGTTTTTTTCAGACTCTGTGGTGAAACGAGTGATATTGTACGTCTATATTACCTGGACTTACGTAGAAGATGTTAAACTTGTGAACAAAAATGTGAGACACTTTGATCTGTGATCTTTAATCCATCGTGTTGTGTGCAATGAAGATGCCTTGACCTGGCCAGACATAAATACCACGAGAAAAAGCAATTACCAGTAGAAGCAACTGGAGGGTGAAGAATACAGGGATGTACAGTGGAGCGCCACCTTTTGACTTTAGTCCCCACTCTTTTTTTTTTTTTTTTCTTTTTTTTCGATTGTTTTATTTTGCTTGAACTTGAACAAATTGTCAATGAAATTGTGAAAACCTAGAGATTAGTTATCTGTTGGTCTTGTACCATCTGTTTGTTTGTTTGTTTTCCACTGCAGCAGGATGCTGTCCACTTGTATTTTAACTCTAACACTACCTGTGGGTGTGGGGGTGGGCGGGGCTTCGCCAAAGGGCAATTTTTAGCTAGTGCCACCCAGATTCAGAGACTATAGAAATGTTTATCTCTGGCTGAATATAATTCTATCTTTCCTAGTTAACCTTCATATTGAAGGTGTGTATGATTATGTATGTACAGGACTCTCTGCTTGCATTTTTGGCAACGACACGTTTGTTGACTAGATTGTGATAGACGCACACATGCCATGTGTAGATTCCTTCGCTGCCCCCTTCTGTACGTCAGAGAACACGGACGCTGGCTTGCATGTCTCCCTGTTTGGGCGGCGATTAGGACAATCCGGACTGAAGCCCGAAGTGATGAAATTGCGAGAGGAGTCTTGGGTGAACTGTTAGTGTTGTAGATCTATATGAGAATCACCGCAGGTGTTGTGCGGAAATGATTGACAGAGTATTCATTTATCAGAGGATTGTGTTCAACGTGGCTGTACACACGCCATTTCCTGCTGGTGGGCACTTACTTGTACAGATATGATTTACTGTATGTTCTGTTTCCCCTTTGACCTGTTGCCGCTTGTGTGGGGAATGTTCAGTGCCATCCGGAGGTGGGAGGAATCTTTGCGCTCCGACCTGCAAAAAAAACCATGGTAAGTGCATTTCCATCATTTTCTCAAGAATACTGTGGAGGGATAAATAAAGATGCTATCTGTCTATCTGTCTGTCCATCTGTCCACCTGTCTGCCCGCCTGTCTGTCTGTCGTTCCATGTATCTATCCATACAACCAGCTATCCGTCTGTCTATCTATCCATCTATTGGCCTGTCTTTCCATCCATCTATCTATCTTTCTATCTACCTAAAGTCTGTCTCTCTGTCTGTGTCTCTGTGTGTCTATCCATCTATCTATTTGTCTACCCATCTATCTATCTGTCCATCTATCAGTCTGTCTGTCGTTCTATCTTTCTGTCTGTCGACCTGTCTGTCTGACGGTCGTTCTGTCTGTCTGTTAAATCATGCATACAGGCTAAGGCGCATTTATCCTTTTCTTTGCCATCTACAGGTTAAAGACAGAAGTATAATCGCAATACAAACCAATTATATATGGTACATATACAATATATATATACATTTGGACAAGTTTCATGGGCCGCATCTGGTCCCCGACCCTTAGTTTGTACCTTAGTTGTTTCGTGTTTACAGTAGATGGAGCACAAGGCCTGAGAGTCCTGGAAAGTCAAGGTAAATTATTAGGCAAATTAGCGTCAGATCTTCACACAGAGATAAGAGTCTGGGTTGAGTTTTTGCCAACAGTGGCACGTTGCCATTGTGGTGAACAGCTCAGCCTCCCACAGATTGTTGTAGCTAAATGCTGCTGAGAATTTCTTCACACCATCGCTGTGCTGCTGCCATCCTGTATGGGTAGGCAGGTTAAGAGCGAGTCGCTGCGGTGTCGGAGGGAGTTCCATGCCTGCTCAAATCTGTGTTATACACTTTTTATACACTTTTATTGCATTAGTGAGACGTCTACATTATTTCCACTTGAATTTTCTGGGATTACACCCAAAAGGTTTTTTTTTTCTTGCTTTTCAGACAGTTAGGTTTCAGGATTTAAGAAGATATTGTGTTTTTTTTTTCATTAAATAACATTAGTATTAGCAGCTTATTGGGCTAAATGTTCCAGCACAGTATTCCTCTGACACACCGCTATGGTTTTATGTCAGTTAAAGTCTCTCAGGAAGTCTCTCAGCCTGCAGACAATTACCATGAGCTATTGTAGTAGTCATTCTTCGCAGTAGCTCTGACCCAGCACAAATCCCTTTTGGACCTATTTGTAGAGACATGAGTGACGACTGCTGTAACCCCCCACGTCCAAAATTAGAAATTTATGGCAGCCCAATTAGCAGATTATTAAGTATACGCACCTCCTCCAAGTCACTGTCCTCCTCCTCCGCTCCTCCTGCCCTCCCTGTGGGCTACTACTCTTGGCTGGCAGTCCTCCAGCTCATTTTTCCTGGGTGTAACCAAGCTGTCCTGAGCGAGCGTTGGGCCTGACTGGACCAGGGCCAGTCGGAGGAACGGTTGGTTGCACGCTCCAGTGAGCCCTGACCGAGGTCAAACATCTGTTGGGACCCCAAACTGAAGTCTTCTGATCAGCAGTGGGAACAGGCCCTGATGAGAACGTCAAAAACGAAATACAGATGCACACAAAGACAGAGAGAGCAGACCTTAATTATGTCACTTTTCTTGTCTCTTGCTTCCTGTCTTTATATAAATATATACATATATATAAACTTCTACAGACCCTGGACCAATGTAGATAAAAACTTTTAAAGTTTAAATTGTCCACATTTTGGGTTTGCCCTCGGTTTGTGATCTTCGGGTAGATCTAGATCAAACCTGGGCAAACTAAGGCCGGAGGGCCAGATGTGGCCCGTTTGGTATTTTATTTTGGCCATCCAAACTTGTCCAAATCATACTGTTAATCTATTTTATCGCTATCCGTTTCCTTTGCCCTGCAATGCCAACATATCTCCAATACAATAATGTAGAAAAGGTTGAAAGCATTTTAGCATTTAATCATCTTTTTTATGTGCCATATTTCTTCAGTTATAAAGGTGTTCCATCAATCCCAGAGCTTTATTTTTAAGGTGTTCCATTACTATTTCTGTACCACCTTAAATCACCATAAACTCTCCTCTCTAATGTGTCAATGCATTAGTCTCCTTCCTATGTGTTTCCCTTTTCAGAAAAAAAAGACTGTTCTAATGAGATTATCTAATGTATTCATTATGGAACAGTGTAATTCCACTTCTGCCCATTTGCTGCGTTTGTTATTCTAAATAAGTGACTATAATGACATTTCAGGGTGATGAATGGAGGAGCCATGCTCCATCCCTGTCAGGAAACCACTTTGCATGGGAGCCATTTATCACCCACTAGTACAAAGTCTAAGATCAGAGCTGCGTTTTGTTTTTTTTTTCTCCTGTCAGAGTTGACCAGGGAACTTTTTCTTTCAGCTGATTTCATGCTTGTCATTCACAGGTCAAAGCGGTGTGATTGATCTGACGACACATCCTGCAAAGCTACTCTTTATAAACCGATCGATTTCCTTTTTCTCTTTTGTTTCAGGCTGCAGGGTTGAAGTGTTACAAACCACATCTGGATGAACATGAAGAGAGTCCATCAGCAACCATGAAGAAATCCTCCTTTAAAAGAATATATATATATATATATATAAAAGCCCCCACCTCTCCCTGTCTCTCTCTCTGCGGTACACAACGTTGGAGCTGCATTCTCCTGCACACGTCATAGTTTGTTAGTTTATCCGTCTACGTGTGAGCGATTGGCTATGGCTGAATGTGTGTGTTTGTGCATAGCAGGCACAATAGTGTGCACAGACATATACACGTGCACAGGTACCTCGTTTCTAGTGTGTGAACGCGTCTCTTTTCTGCTTCCGTTCCTGTATAGCAACCCCCTTGTAAATTGTGACACGTGTCCAGAGTTTGTAAAAGGTAACTTTCTGAGAACTATTGTACTAAAATGCACTCAATAAAGGCCTTGGGAAACACACGGGTCTCCTTATATTCTGTGTGTCAGTCGACGATGACTCCGGAGCGCAGGATGAGGAGGATGAGGTTATTATCCAGTAACACAACTGTCAGCAACTGTGACATGAAACGCTCGGCTTCATAACAACTGCACAAGCAAACAGCTTTATTTTGTCCCTGGCTGTGGTTGGTGCAGTGTCACCCACATTCATAACAAAGACACAATCATTTCATATTGACTTGGAAGATTGTTTTTTTTTTTCAGGCACTTTAGACACTGGGGAGTAAGAACTAGTGATGGTTAATGAGGTGAATCATAACATATTGAGACAGCGATGACAAACTGCATTAATCTATAACTGCTTTTGGGTTTATTTTTAATATACGCATCAGCTTATACAGTTATGATACACACAAAATAGAATTGGTGACCAATGGGCCAGAAAATTGCAAAAATGCAATAATAAATTGAATTCTGCATTTTTAACAGAAACAGTGATCAAAATGTCAATGTAGGATTTTCCAACACCTTATAAAATAATATTTTCATTCTTCTCGTCTCTAAAGGAGTTTCCACAGCTAGTCATCGTTATCAATCTCCTCCTGTCCTCTGTATCTTATACTCCAACTACCTCCATGTCCTCCCTCACTGCATCCATCAATTTCCTCCTTGTCTCCTACCTGGTAGCTCCATCTCTAGGATCATTCTAACACCAATATAACCACTGTCCCTCCTCTGAACATGTCCAAACCATCTCAATCCGGCTTCTCTAGCTTTTGCACCAAACCTTCCTGTCCGCGCTGTCCTAATTCCACTTTCATTTCTGATCCTGTAAAAAAAAATGGGGGGCACAGACCTGGCAACAGTGGACCAGGGGTACAAGCCACCTACTGGAGACAGGTAGGAGATGCCTAGGAGAGGACCCACCCAGGAAAAGACACATCTACGTCACTGATTTATAGCAATGGCCATTTCCAAGTGAACAAATACCTATGTAAGTTAGAGAAAATAGAATTAAAGAAAACATTTTTGTTTTATGTGACGTGTGGTGAGATTGGAGGTTGATACACGCAGAAGAGATTGAGGTATTGTTAAGAATTCACCCTTGTTTACCTAAAAGCATATGATGTAACACAAATATGTATGAAAAAAAGCATACAATAGCTCCTTTTATTTGATGAAAACAAGACTGTAAAGGGAAGGGAATCTTATTTATTCACTATATATAATAAAAATATAAGAGAACTAAATGAATACATTTTTATTTATTTATTTTTTGTTCTGTTTTTTCTGTCTTGAGAATCATATAATGATGCAATTAAAAGTTTCTCTCTATTTTTTTTATATTTAAAATTAATCGTTTCAAACTCCAAAAAAAATACATTTTAGATTTAATTAATTTAAGATTTAATTTATTCTAGAGAAATGTGTTTGTGAGGCATAAGGAATCCAGTGCTTTCAATGTAATCAGCCTCTCATTAAAAACACCTGCAGAAAAAAAGCCCAACCCGCTTCTGTGGCGTCGGACCAATCAGGTTTTGCTTCAGCCGTGGTTACGTCACACAGAAGCGCCGGGACAGGGGAGGAATGGCGGTTGCGCCTGACGTTACGTCAGAGGCGGAAAGGAAATGTTTGGCGCGTAATTAAAAGCCACAGGTGAACGGAGTTTGGCCTCATTTGCTGGTCGACCTGGTCAGAGTGGAAGCTGGAAGAGAAAGGTAAGATAATTTTGGCGTTTTCTTCTCTACTGTTGGCGTTTCTACTTGGTTTTTATGTTTGTTTCTCCTTCATTTACTAAAGAAAACCAAGAGTTTTCGTCCACCGTGTTTAGAGAATGTTTTAAGAGTATTTTTAACACACTCACTCTCTGAATGCTCTTCGTGCTTTAAGGTATTGGTTTGAGAATTCATGGATAATTTTGTTTTTTTTGTTTTATTTGTATCTATATTTTTTATTTTAAAACATTACGGTTTGTCTACTGGTTTACTTTATATACAAATGCATTGGAGTTACAAAGTGAGGCGTCTGTGAAGTCAAACTCAGGTTTCCAATTCAATATAAAGCTAATTTGACAACTGTTAATTCTTACTCATTTAATGTATCTTTTTCCTTGTTGTATTTTTCCCTCGTGCTGTGGTTGAACTGCAACATAAATGTAATGCATTTGTCCATTTCTTGTGTATTTAATTCAGTATTTTTCCCTCTCTTTTGTCCCAGTGGACCAGAGACAAAGGGCCATAGAGACACTACAACCTGGTCAGGTCATGACAAGGGACCACCTCACCCAGGCCTGCCTTCCTTTTTGAACAGGCATCTCAAGATATGTGCAAATTTTTAATCTGTTATGTTTGTTCTTTAGGCTATGGTAACTCATTTGTTTCTGTCCTGGCCCCTAGGGGCCTAGATTGACCCCTTTAGATAGTTTTTTTTTTGCTAACTTTCACATTAAACATTGTAACTTGTGGGTTTATTTCTATTAGACGTCCTTAGATTTATACACTTGACATTCAGCTCACAGATGTTGAAAAAAAAAACATTAATCTTTACATGACAACTACAACCAGTCTGTCAAATTGACAAATTAGTTTTATTTTCAATGTCTTAGCATGTTTTCTGGAGTCTCTTTGTTGCGTCCATTTCCTAGTAAAGACTAGTGTGCCCTTCTGAGGCGTTTAGGTGACATGTTGGGAGGCCTCCCAGCAGAGGAGTTTAATCCTCTGCCAGATTCTTTCTACGGTGTAAATGCAGAGAAAGTTTGCAGAATTATAAACGTGGTATAATCTGGTAGGAACATTACCTTGCGCGTTTAGGGTCTTTGATAGGAAATGTGTTTTTGGCAAAGAGACAACGTAATATTTGAATAATTTTAAAAGTCTTAAGTTCTGTGAGCTGAATAGTTTGGGGAACAATTGTCAGGGCACCTGGGGATTGATGTCACTGGTGTTTAATTTGGTGTTTAGTATTGGTAAATTGTACTATAGTTGCTGTTGGTGTCACAAGTTTGAACATGGTAACGTCAGTCTGTGTATTACCTGTCCTATCGGTGTTGATGCTAACTAAATATGTTAACAGGAATGTTTAAAGATAAATTTGGCTTCTGCCTATTCATTCTCTTGCATAGATTTTTGGGACGTGCTATAATTATAGAATAATTAAACTTACAATGAATGGTTTTGTTTAGTTATATTTTTGTACAGGCTATTACTACTGTTTTACTAGCTTGATGTAGTCTCCTGTATTACCTGGTACATTAGTTTTACTGGTTTTCTGTTGCCTGTCAGTGTTACCTTGTACTTTAGTCGTGTGTATATATATATTTTTTTTTTTTTTTTTTTTTTTTTTTGCAGGTGAAGTTTTTTTTTTTTTTTTTTTTTTTTGCAGTTGAAGGTTGCAGTCAAGATGATCCATTCCTGCCTCTCCACTGGGTGTCTCGTGGTTTGTATCCAATCTTAATTCTCACTACTAGTTGGGAAAACTTGTCTCACTCATGTTTCTGCCCTGTGTCCTAAGGATCCAGACTGACCCCGGCTGACAGGAGACTCCGTCCCAATCTGACAGGGTTGTATATATTTATCTGACAGTTTTCAAACAATGTAACTTGTGGGTGGGGTTATTGTAGAGGTCTTAACATGTGTACATGTTTGACATTCGGCTCACAGATGCTTCCAAACATGAATCATTACTTGACAAATACAATTTTCTCAATTAAAAGTTTATTTGAAACTTCAATGTCCTTCCCAAGTCTCATTGTCTTGTCTGTGTCCTAGTTAAGACTAGTGTGTCCTTCTGAGGCACTTGGATGAGGTGTTGGGAGGCCTCCCAGCAGAGGAACTTAGTCCTCGGCTAGTTTAGTTTTACTGTGTACATGCAGGGAAAGTTGGTAAATGTATAAATAAGCTATTGCAGTTTGTTGATGGAGTGACTTTAGTATCTTTAATAGAAAATGTAGTTGTGAGGAGACAAAGACTTGGTGAAGATGAAGGTAAATCATTTTTAAAATTGGTTCTGATTAAGTTCTGTGGGCTGAATAGTTTGGTGACCATTTTATTGCATGGTGGCTGGGAAATGGTGGTCACTTGTTTAATCTGGGTTAACTGGCCTATGTAAGGTGGATGGTGCAGGTACAGGTGGTGTCAGCTTTAGTTTAGCCCGTCCTGCATGAATGTGCTAACATCTCTGTATTTCCTACCCCACAGACGTTGGTGCTGGACCATATTCCATTCAATGTACGGCAAACTAAAATGACTTTCTTCAGTCAATTCTTTTTTTTTTTTTTTTTTTTTTTTCTTGAATAGACCTGAGGAGCTAAAGTAACTGTTGCTAAAATTTGTTTTGTTTCACACCAGAACTGAGGACCTGCATTCTGGACAGGTTGTAAAGCTGACTCCCTGTGGAGCACCATTAAAAAGATAAGTAATTGCTTTTAATATAGACTCATTTTGGTTACAAACTTTTTAACATTTTGCTATTAAACTTGTTTATAGTAATCTTCTAGTATAACCTGGTACTTCAGTTTAATTTTCACTTTATCAAGGATTGGTCTGTCAGTTATGGTCAGGTTTTCTACACAAACTGACCAGAGCAGAGATTGTATGTTATTTTCATTTTAATCTGCCAGTATTCATGTTAAGCATTTGTGAATTGGTTTTTTTAGTTCTTAAATGTGTACATATTTTACACTTTGAAAACAGACAATTTGGTCTAGTGTTTACCCTCCATACCAAGTCTGGGTGTCTCTTTGTTGGATCCATTTCGTAGTAAAGACTTGTCTGTCCTTGTGGGACATTTAGTAGACATGTTGGGAGGCCTCCCAGCAGAGGAGTTTAGTCCTCTGCTATTTACTCTAGTGCGTACATGCAGGGAAAGTTTAGATTTACAAATGTATGCAGTCTGGTAGGGACCTGGTTTAGGGTCTTTAATAGGAAATGTTCTTGGCAGAGAGAAACCTAGACTTGGAATTGAGGCAGGTAGGAGGTTGGTGCAAGGACAGGAGCTGTAGGAGAAACCTAATGTGCTAACATTAGTTCCATTTTGTTCCTGTCCTGCTAGACCTGAGCCTGGAACCTGGAGATGCTGCATGCTGGACCGTTCAGGAAGCAGACTTCCTGGAAAACATTAAAGATAAGCATGTTCTTTAATGTACTCTGTGATTTTTAAGAGTTGGTTGTTTGCAGATCACTTTTTAAGCTTTGGTTACAGATTATATAAACTATCAGTCTGGTTTTCAAATATGGTCGCTCAGAAACTGACTGACTGGGTTTCTTTTACCCTTCACTCCACCACTAACACCACCCCTTCCCACCACTAACCTTAGCACTTTCTGGTGTTCAAAGAAATCCATTCATTTTTTTCCTGAGTGATAAACCAGACAGTTTTGTAAAGTTAGACATGAATCCACCTTTTTGTGATCTTTCCATAATCCATCATTGTATGATCAGATTTAGTTTAGTGCATTTGTTTTGAGGATATTAAATTAAGTAGTGATTTGGTTCATAGGCCTTGGTGGTTTTGATTTGAGGTTTTGTTCTCTGGGCTTATGTACTTTTTTTTTTTTTTTTTCTCCCCTCAGGCAAAGCGACGTCATGGGGTGATGGTCAACTGTATGGTCTTCCCTTCTCACCTTATGGAGCTGGCACCTCAATTAATTTAAGTTTCACTTTGTAAAATGTTTAAACTACATTGACTTTAACTTAATTGCACTGTAACTGAATAAATTCTACCTTCTGTAAATGAATTTAAAACAATGTTCAGATAATTATCTAGGCTTCTCCCTTGTCATGGGGTTGCCACAGGGGATTTTTTTTTTCCATCTCCTCTATCCTCCTGTCCTCTCTTCTATTCTACCTCCATGTCCTCCCTCACTGCATCCATCCATCTCCTCTTTCTCTCACCTGGTAGCTCCATCTCTAGGATCATTCTTCTACCAATGTATCCACTGTCCCTCCTGTGAACTTGTCCAAACCATCTCAATCTGTCTTCTCTAGCTTTTCTCCAAACCTTTGTGCTGCGTTGTCCCTCTAATCGCCTCAATCCTGATTCTGTCCAACCTTTTCCTTCACCTTAGCTGACTCTCTATCACAGATCACGCCTTACACTTCAACTTTTCCATCCAACTGTTCTGATCTACCTTCTCAGTTCCTCCTTTATTCCAACTCAAAGTACGCCGTCTCAGGTCGTGTTTCTTGTGACCACATTTCCATTTGTCCTTAAACCTCACCTGATGCACATCCTTTCCGGCTTGGTTATTCTCACCAATCGGTACGATTCTTTCTTTCCTTTGTGTTCAACTTCTAGTACAACTCGAGCCTTTCCTTTGGCCTTGGCCACTTCTCTCTACTTCCCTTGTCCTTTCTCTGTACTCCAGCCTGTTCTCTCCTGTTATGTCACAATCCCTTTTATTCACTGGTCTTTCAATACACTTTCTCCTGCACCTCATCTTTCCACCACCAGGTCTGTTCGACTTTTCCTGCGCAGCAAATATACTCTCAACATTGCTTCCTGCCTCCCTCATCACTCTTGCTATACTCAGTGTTTTTGGAATTCCTCAACTTGGTGCAGAACTGCGCGTTTCTTTGTCTTGAACTTCCTCCACCTGATGTTATGCCCTCTTTATACTCCAAAGGTCTGGCTAATAAAGAGACATTTAAGTTAGACCAAGGATTATAAAGAAAATCCTTGTCAACATTTAAACTGAACATGTAGGGGTTTAAAGTGAATATTTGTAAATTATGTCATGCCATTATGTTGTGATTGCCTCTTGAATGTTTGCTTCCTAGAAAAATGTCAGCATTTTGTTGTATATATTTAATTCAGTGTTTCAGATATTGTAAATATCAAGTGTTTATGCTTTTTGTGAGGTGTTCTAATTTGTCTCACTCCTTTTTGGATTTTTTTTTTCACAGAAGATATTTCAAAACCTTTTAATCTGAAATGACAAATGGCAACACAAGTGAGGTAAAGTACTGTACACTCTCAAATTAGTTTGTAAGACTTAAGATTGCCCTTGGTCTATATAGATGTTGCACGTTGTGTTATGTGAATCTGTTATGGTAGTCACTGCTCAGGGTATACTAATGATTCCGGAAGAATAACCAAACCAGCAACACCGCTCTAGCGGGTCTAGTGTCCATTGTTATTCCAATCCAATGCAGCAGTGGTAGCTACATAGCCATACATTTTAAACTCAGTGCTTACCCTAGATTAACTACTTGTCCTACCATTTAACCATATGCAACAGGGCCCCTTGTCCTTCTAGTATTGAGTGGGAAGAAACTCCCTCAAAAGTTGAAGAAACCCCTGGGTGGCAGGTGGGGGTCCTCATCCAGGATGGACAGATGGACACCATCACAAGTGACAGGTAGACAATTCATAAAAGAACAATTGCAGACAGTGAGATCCATAGCTAAGAGTTTATGATGAATTTGAAGGCTGAGGGGCTTGTCGTTTTAAATGTACAGAATGAAGTGGAGTCTCCTATGTCAAGAGGGATGTTGGTCCACTCATTACTAGCCCTGTATGAAAAAAAAAATATGACTAATAGCAGTTTTCCTGAGTGGTATAAGGCTGCAGAGTGGAGCGTCAGTAGTTCCTAAACATGTCCAAATTACGTTAACTGATGTTACTGTTATGTATGGTGTAAGGATTTGGGCTTCTTAACCGTCCCTTCAGTAGTGGCTCAGGTAATTTGAGATAATGTGAGGGAGATAAGTGAATTTTTTATGCTTTCTGCGGACATATAGTTTCCGGTGTGTATAGGTAAAATTCACAAATGTACATTTAAAAGTGAGGTTGCTATATAGCATAATAGCTACATATTTGTGGTTATTTACAATCTTTTTTTTATTCTAAATATATACATTATCGTGAGTATTGGCATGGGGATTTTAAGTTGCCTTTCACTACAGGCACAGGGTTGAAATTGAATAAGCTATATGGTCCCTGAAATGCTAAATATCCTCACGGATAAACATTGAATATTTGTCATAGAAAGTATTTGATATAACCGATTCCTAGATTATTACCATCACTATTTGTGTGAAAACATCAAAACATTAGGACCATTACCACAATGTAGAGTGGAATCTACTGATGTATTTTCATAACAGTACCTATGATGAAACTACTGCAATGAGTGATGGGAATTTTTCCTTACCACTCAGATGACCTCAAACATCCCATCAAGTATACCTTGATGTTGCTTTATGTTAATTTTGATAAACCTTATAATGAATTGCATACCTCACTTTTATCTTCACTGGTCATAGAATTTGCGCAACACATTTAATTAAATGTGGGTGGGTAGTTCAGCGTTAGTGACACAGACTTGGGAACCTGAAAGAGTGGGATTCAAACCCTTGTTTGACTTCCTTAGGAACCAGACACAATAGCTTAAAAATTGCAATCTTTAAAGAAAACAATAAATGAAGACAGTAGTTGTGAATGTTTTTTTCTTTAAATAACTTGTCATACGATTTGTGAAACAACCGTTGAATTTTAATCAGTCCAATCAGTCTAGGAGAGTTGGGTGTGGTTTCAAATCCTTATCACTCAGCTGTGTCACTAGGCATCCGCATAAATGACTATATGGATTCTACTTTTCCCAATGTGGTTTGAAGCGAGTGTGTTGGAAGTTTCACATAGACTTTCATGCCTCTAGACTTTCTACTTGTGTCAACTCTGACACAGAACCTTGTTCCAGTGTCCAAACCCAACTCTTTCTGGGGTTTTGAGGCTTAGCTTGGGGATACAGGAGAGATTAGGGGTTTGGTCACTCACGTAACCCCAGCTTTCTTAAGAAATCTTGGGAAAAATTATGATAGAAGATAGTAACATAAATAACCCATCAAATGTATGATTTTCTTTCCCATAGAAAGGGTCTTACTTCTGGAGCACACCTTACACCCACAAC